>JAGFBZ010002376.1:0-177189 GCA_018398805.1 Hirundichthys speculiger | reverse complement strand
GTGCTGGGTCCCAGTATGTAAAACTGGGACAGGGCTGAGAAAAGGGCCAAATGCACAGGTCCTGTATAGTTTCAGTAGCACATGGTAAAACATTGAACCTGCTGGGCCCCATCCAAGAACCAGGAGGAACCCCATTCAGGTAGGGCCACCGCAGAACCTGCAGGAAAAACATCTTTCAGGCTACTTTTAGGTCTCATCTTGACCGGAGTGTAACTTCATTATAGGAGTAATTATGGGGATAATTGGGTCTATTAAATGAATAGATCTCATTAAGTGGTCCCTGGACCAGAAAGGCTCCGAATAAGCAGGTCTCTGTTGTCTTAGTCCATATGGGTCCACGTATAAACGCTGGCTGGGAGGTTTTCTTTCACCACAGTGCAACCATGAGTCCGCCATCCTGTCCCCAACAGGACCCCGACCAGACAACCGTGGATATTGTGGAGATGGTTGATGTGAATAATGGAATCCCGTCCATGCAAAATCCCTTCAAAATCCCCATCAGACCAAAGTGAGAAGCATCAGGAACAAACGTGCTACAGCAGCTGGTGTCATGAAGGATTACTCCTAATGGTTGAACTGGTGTTTCTCTGATCACAGGTTGGGAATTTGGACCATTGAAGCTTCTTACTCTGGCGATTTTACCACAACAGCAAAGGCCGACTTTGAAGTTAAAGAATATGGTATGGTCAGAAATAAAGCCCGCTGTCATGTGACCAGCTAAAATGGTAATCTCTAAACTCTCAACTGTTCTTCATCCCGTACCAGTTCTTCCCAGTTTCTCCATCCAGATCGAACCAGAAGCAAACTTCATCAGTTACAGTCAATTCAGCCGTTTCAACTTCAAGGTCACTGCCAGGTGAACAAATCAGACCCTGAAACATTATCCTGCTGTGGGTTTCAGTCCAGTGCTGATTCCACCCGTCTCACTACGACCCACCTGTCTCACCCCAACCCACCCATCTCACCCCAACCCACCCGTCTCACCCCAACTCACACATCTCAACATAACCACCCTTCTCACGGTAACCCACCCATCTAACCCCAACCCACCCGTCTCATCCCAACCCACCCGTCTCATCCCCAACCCACCCGTCTCATCCCAACCCACCCGTCTCAACCACCCCAACTCACACGTCTCACCCCAACTCACACATCTCAACATAACCCACCCTTCTCACGGTAACCCACCCATCTAACCCCAACCCACCCGTCTCATCCCAACCCCCCGTCTCATCCCAAACCCACCCGTCTCATCCCAACCCACCTGTCTCATCCTCCCCGTCTCACTCACCCCAACTCACACATCTCAACATAACCCACCTGTCTCACACCCTGAACCCACCCTTCTCACCGTAACCCACCCGTCTCAAACCCAACCCCCTGTCTCACCGTACCCACCCGTCTCAATGCAACCCACCCGTCTCATCCCAACCCACCCGTCTCACCCCAACCCACCCGTCTCATCCCAACCCACCTGTCTCATCGTAACTCACCCGTCTCTCACCCCAACTCACACATCTCAACATAACCCACCTGTCTCACCCTGACCCACCCTTCTCACCGTAACCCACCCGTCTCAACCCAACCCACCTGTCTCACCGTAACCCACCCGTCTCAATGCAACCCACCCGTCTCACCCCAACCCACCTGTCTCACCCCACCCTCCCCCCCACCCGTCCAATGCAACCCACCCGTCTCATCCCAACCCACCTGTCTCAACCCAACCCACCTGTCTCATCGTAACTCACCCGTCTCACCCCAACTCACACATCTCAACATAACCCACCTGTCTCACCCTGATCCACCCCTCTCACCGTAACCCACCCGTCTCATCCAAAACCACCTGTCTCACCGTAACCCACCCGTCTCATCCCAACCCACCTGTCTCACGGTAACCCACCCGTCTCACCCCAACCCACCCGTCTCAGGTACCTCTACGGCGCCCCAGTGGCTGATGGGGAAGTGTTTCTGCGCTACGGCTACGTCAGTGGGAAAAACAGTCCGGTCATCATCCCCAACTCAGTCACCAGAGAGAGAGTAAGAAAGACACGACACATCTGGGTTTCCTGCTGGAGATGCTTTACCAGGTCTTCACTTGTTGCTTGTTTGTGGGTCTGTTATGACTAAGCACCCCAACTCCAGACAGAGGCTTCAACGTTGAGTTGAGTTCCTGAGGTCTCATCTCCTGAGATCCTCATCCTCAAAAACATTACTTCATATAAGTAGTTTTCACCTGTTTTGGTTTATCTTCCTTGTTTGTAGGACTCTTCATTTAAAAATGTGGGGGATGTTGGTAAAGCTGGTTTAAGGACATCTGGGTGGTCCCAGACAAAAGATCCAGACCAGAATTTCCTTTCAGATTCCACAAACCCAAAGGGTTCCACCTTAAGGGGATCTCACAACATCACAATGTTTGATTAACAGCTGGTTATCAGTCAACAGGAAAATATCATAACAGGAAACAGGAACAGGAAATGTTTAATATCTCAAACATCACTTCTACAGTTAATATCTTCTTTAGCCAGTACCACATCAGCACATCTGGATTTGTGTGCGTGTCTTCCACAGCTGTCCTCCACAGGTGAATTGGATGTGACGGTTAACATGCAGAAGGTTCTTCACAAGCATGACGGGCCGAGGGACCTCAACAGCCTGGTGGGGAAGTACCTGTACGTGGCCGTGCTGCTGCAGGAGGACACAGGTGTGCTCCCCTTCTACCTGGCTTTGATCCCAGTCTGAACCCCACTGTTGTGATTTAATTCACCTGTTCCTGTCTCTCAGGTGGAATCAGTGAGGAGGCGGAGTTTGCCTCGGTGAAGTTTGTGAAGTCACCTTACCATCTGAGCTTGATCTCCACCCCTCCCTTCATCAAACCCGGACTCCCTTATAACATCCAGGTGTGGACCACTGAAGATATGATCTGCTTTTAGGATTTATTGTTTAAAATCTTTTAGCTAAACTGAGCTAAATATATATATGCTTTTATGCTCTTTAATGCTGTTTGATATAAATGTGATTTACAATAAATAAAGTACATAGGGCCCCTGGAGCCACTGGGGGCCAAACAAGGTCAGCCTCACTGTCCAGAATTAGAAATAAGACCAGAAGCCTCAGAAATAAGAACATTTACAACTTCACTGGGAAGGTCTGAAAATATGATCCATTCTACATTTATTAATTATCCTTTAGTTTGAAAGTCACAATTTCTTTTTTTAGAAGTTTATGAAGTCAAGAAATCTGAGTTTTTAAAAACAAATTTATGAATTTATGAAGTCAGAAGTTTATCTGAATTTTACCTCCATCCTTCTTTCCATCCATCCATCCAACATCCATCCATCCTTCATCCACTATCCATCCATCCATCCATCCATCCATCCATCCATCCACATCCACTATCTATCCATCCATCCATCCATCCATCCATCCATCCACTATCCATCCATCCATTATCCATCCATCCATCCATCCATCCATCCATCCATTTATCCATCCATCCATCCGTCCATTCATCCATCATCCATCCATCCATCCATCCATCCAGCCATCCAGCCATCCATCCATCCATCCAGCCATCCAGCCATCCATCCATCCATCCTTCATCCATCCATCCATCCATCCAACATCCACTATCCATCCATCCATTAACCATCCATCCATCATCCATCATCCATCCATCCATCCAACATCCACTATCCATCCATTATCCATCTATCCATCCATCCATCTGTCTATCCATCCATCCATCCATCCATCCATCATCCATCCATCCATCCATCCATTATCCATCCATCCATCCATCCATCCATCCATCCATCCATCCATCCATCCATCCATCCATCCATCCAACATCCACTATCCAACCATCCATTATCCATCCATCCTTCATCCATTATCCATCTATCCAACCATCCATCCATCCATTATCCATCCATCATCCATCCATCCATTTATCCATCCATCCATCCATCCATCCTTCATCCATCCAACCATCCATCCATCCACTATCCATCTATCCATCCATCCATCTATCCACCCATCCATCCATCCATCCATCCATCCATCCATCCCACCAGTCTGACCTTAGATGTTTTACCATCAAACATGTTCCAGTCCAGGTCGCCCCGGTAGCGCAGTGGTTGGGGCAGACGGCCCATATACAGAGGCTACAGTCCTCGTGCGGCTGGTCGTGAGTTGGATTCCCAGCTCGTCAACCCTTTGCCCTGTGTCTTCCCCGCTCCCTCTACCCCCTTCCTGTCTCTCCACTATCAATAAAGGTTACTAGTGCCAAAAAAATATTTAAAAAATATATGTTCCAGTCTAAAGCTCCTCCTCCATGTAATACAGGACCAAGAAGATTCAAGGTCTGATTCTGTTGCTGATTAGAGTTTCTAAAGCCAGACGAGTCAGAACTGTTTTGGTCTTTGCTCTGCTCTGATTGGAAATTATATCTGCAGTCTGTTGATTCTAGCTGCTGTTAAGATTTCACAGAATGTTCATTGATGTTTAGAAGTCACTTTCACTGGTACAATATCACATAACACCTGCAGCTGCGCCTGGTTCTGCAAAACGGGAACACTGAAGAACCTAAAAACAGTTTTATCTGATAGGAAGGAATGCATATCGATAAATAAAAAAAGTTATATCATTTGGTGTCTTAAAATGGTGAATAAAAGCGGAGGCTGAACAGGCTGAATGTTCCAAGTTGGACCTTTCCATTCAAACATTAGCATCAGAAATCTCTAGAGCTCTGTTACACCAGGGAAAATAAATGGATCCGTTTTACAACATTAAACTAAAGAGATGTCGCAGCCCTGATATCAGGAAGCTGAAGCAGCAGCTGTATCAGCTTTTACATGAACCGTCATCTCTGCCTCTGCAGGTGCTGGTGAAGGACCACCTGGACAAGCCGGTGAGCCAGGTCCTGGTTCGTCTGGTGGAGCAGCAGGTGGTCACAGACACTGGGGGTCATGGGAAAATGTCCTGTCCTGCTTTGACACTGGAACGACTGGATCAGATGGCCTGGCTTTCTTCATCTGCAACCCTCTGACCAGCGCAGCCAAGGCCGTGCTGAAGGTGCTGCTCCTGTTTTCTTCACGTTTCTTTATGTTTATGTGACATTTTTACTTAATTTATCTGTGGCTGCTCACTTGTTCTTTACTTGTTTTATTGTGTAACTCTGATAAATCTCTAGACTCATGGGAGCAGCTTAGCAAAATAAAGTTCATGCAGCAGTCCCTGGTATGAAGGCTGACTAATGCTTCTGAGCCAAAACAGAGCTGTAAGTTTGAATCCTATAAACTCTGCTGTACCCTACATGCACCTCTAGCCAAACGTAACGATGCAGTGCATCAACACGGACCACGGGTAAGAACGATGGTTTCCCTCATGGTCTATAAAAACGACAGATGCTCAACATTTATAAGTTCCTGCTCTCATAAAATAGTTTATTTGCCTCGATGCGACAGCTGAACCACATACAGGAGGTAAACAAAAGGAAACTCGGCACTGCGAGTTACGACGCTGCAGAAAGGAACCTGCGCTGCCATCCAGTGGTTGGTGGTGGAATTATAGACTGACACAGACAATATCACAAAAGTATAAAAGCCAGAGATGGCATAGAAGCTATTTTATGTGCTTTATCAACCACAAGTACAAAACCACAAATGTATGCATAATTAGGGGCATCGTTTTATGAGAGACCATCTGAGTTTATAGTGTCTGTTGGCTCAGAGTCACTACAGTGAACTTGATTTCTGAGCTGTGAACAAAGATCTAACAGAGCATAGTCACTGCTGTTTCAAAAATACCAAGCTGCAGTTTTGCTCGTTTGTCCATTATGGAGTTAACCGATGCTGGGCGGTGTCAGTTTGTACCAACGTGGCAGTTTACTGTTCAGTAAACCTCTGGGTGACATCATCCAGTTCATTCATTTAGTCTATGGACGCGGTAAAGTGGTGTCCCCACTCAGCGCAGCATCGTCTGTGGCTCTTCAGTCAACACCGCAGAGCTGTCTGCCCCCATGTGGTCAGACGTGGCACTGCTACACAGTGCATGCTGTTTTTCGGTAGTTCTTCACTTTAATGTTGAACGTTTTATTGCACTTTGCTTTTTTATTTTCAACCTGTCGTTTTCCTCATAGTTTAAGCTGAAACTGGGAAACACAGACGGTTCACCAGGATATAATCAAGCTGATGTTGACATCTCACAGTAAAGTTAAAGAACCTCTTTCTGTTTTTGGTTAGTTAAAATTCCTGATTTTTTTTCTTTAATTTGTCAAATGTGAGTGTAGTGAGTGAGACTGTCTTGAAGGTCACAGCTTTGACGTTGGCTTGGTTGAATTTTTAGCAGAATTGACTATAAACTAGTTACCTTGGCTCAAACGTTTTGGGACCCCTTCCACAAGCTTCTCCCAATATGATAATGGACTTTGGTCTGTTCCTGCTGACAGAACCGCTGGGTCTGGGTCTAGGTCCGGTTTGTGGCTCTCATTGCTCTCACATGACCTTTGGGTTTTCTTCAGAGCTTTGTGATGGTCCCCCCAAAACCTCTTTTTAACGAATATGCTGGTATGTGTGGGGTCATTGTCCTTTGATGACGTCTGTTTGGTGAAGTGCAACAGTCCCTCCTGAAGCAAAGCAGGCCCACATCATGGTAGTACCACCACCATGCTTCACAGCTTCCCTCTTGATACTCCAGCGATGATTGTTATGATTAAACGGTTCAGTTTTAATCCCATCAGGACAAAAACAAAGAGATTACGGCTGTAAACTGTAATCTGGTGGTTTTGGAGCAGAGGCTGGTTTTTCACAAGCTGTTTTACTCTGGATAATAAAGCTCTACCTGGATTCAGCCAGCATCGTAAAAAAGAGTTTTCATTGTTGTTCTGGGGCTCGTTTGTAGAATTCACACCAATGCTGGTTCATCTCAGGGACACTCTGTATTATATATCCTTATGTATGTTTGGATAGATGAACGTGAGACCTTCAGACATCTGGAAATTGTACCCAACGGTGAACCAGACTTGTGACACCTATGCTCACTGTTCTTGATCTAGATGATCTTGAACTGCTCTTTTGCTGTTATTATTAATATGTGATGAGGTGTTCAAGCTCAATGTACCTGCTAACCCTCTACCCCCCTCTGACTTATCTGTGGTTATCGTCACAGTTTGAGACAGCGGACCCAGGCCTCCCGGCCGCCAGTCAGGCCAGTCTCACTCTAGAGCCGGTGGCCTACCACTCCCCCAACAGACGCTATCTGTACATCAACGCGCCAGTGCTCGGCCAAGGCCTGGTGGTGGGCCAGTACTCCAACATCCAGGTGTACACAACTTTGGCAAGCTACCTGAGGATTCGGACCATCAACTACCTGGTGAGAAGACGGTGTTGCATGTGGTGGGTGTTTTCTCCCTGTTTTCAGTCGCTGATGTCGTCACTGATGTGATCTCTCAGATCCTCTCCAAAGGGAAGGTGGTGGCATTCAAAAGTCAGGAATTCGTCTCCAGCGTCGATGGCAAACAGATCCTGAACTTCCTGGTGACTCCCTCCATGGTGCCGTCCATCAGGCTGCTGGTCTACTACATCGTGGCTGGAGAGGGGGCGTCCGAGCTGGTGGCCGACTCCGTCTGGATGGATGTCAGAGACCAGTGCGTCAACGGGCTCCAGGTGCAACAAACGCTGCAGTCTGTCCTCAGTCCTGTTCACAGCCATGTTTCCACTGAGTGGTGCGGATCGGTTCAGGTCTGTGGGCTGCATGTCTGCAGCTACATCACCCTTACAATCCCTGTTCTCAAAACACAGCTGCATATTTAGCTCCCAGCACAGGATGGACTCCATACTGGTACAGCAGCTGTATACCGTAAGTCGGATGCCACTGTAAAAATAATTATACTCCCAGCGATCTGAGTTAAAAGTGGGCTGCTTGGGTTCAGAGTGGGTCTGGGTTTGAAACGGGCAAATGTCATGGGTCCCATATCATTATCCAGTCCAGCTCTCCATCCAAAAGGTCCATAGTTGCTGTCTAGAAGGATTTACCTTACCAGATTTCCTCAAACTTTGTTTAAGCTGGTGACAGGGAGTCTCGCCTAGTTCTCACTGCATACTTCCCGTCCAAATGTCTACCCTGCTTCCTCTGATAACTGTTCTCAAAGGAACAGCCTGGCTTTAGGTACCATCATCAGTCACATTTGTTAGCTGCAGCTCTCCCCTCATGATCTGGGCTCGGAAAATAAGCCCCAAGGGTCTGTACCTATGTTGGGCTAGAGCAGTGCTTCTCAATTATTTTCTGCTGCGCCCCCCCTCCTCCCCGTGACTATGAATAGTATAAGTTGTCTATAAAATTATTGTAAGTACACCTCTGCATAACAGCATATCCTTATTAACATTAAGGGAAACAAAAAAAAGAAATATAGATCAGCTTATAACAAAGATGAACTTTATGAAAATAGATTTTTAGTCTGTAAAGATTTAAAGTGCATCAATCCCGCCGTAGTCACAGTGAAGCAGCGCTACATCAGCATCGTCATATTTCCTCGTCTTAACTTTCTGGTGACTTTCGTTTGTCTCATTATCTCCGTCTCTCTCCGTCTTTGTTTTCATCCCTGTTAAATATTTTTCCCTGGTGTCTCTTGAGTGCTGTCACTTCATATCTCCTGCTCTGTGCTGCGTGCACACACGTCCGTGCAAAAAGACCCGATACAATATAACTAATACTCCTTGAACCCACTGGGACAATGAGACGCCACTGCCACCTACTGGAGTATGTGTGCAATTACACTTTATTCCAGCATGGCAAAAAAATAAAAAAATAAACATGTTCCCTGGGGTCACACGTGCCCGTGCCAGTGAACAGGCTGGATCTAACTACAAAGGCAGAGCATGGCCACCACACCACCAGGAACCTCCATGATTCAACAGCTTCAGCAGTACTGGTCCCTGTCTGACTTCATCAGTGTCTCTCGTTGTTCTGGAGGACTTCTGGTCCAATCTTCTCCACAGCTCTCTGAAGGTGCACCGCAGCATTTTCCCTCCACTCTCATGGGGATTTACTGCTGTGTTTGGTGTCATTGTCCTGTCACATGACCCAGCTTCAGTCAAACCTCAGCCGTCAGACCGACATCCTCACATCTGTGTCTCTGTGTCTGGACTACTCTGGCATACAGAGGCCACTCAAGGTGTCCATGTTTATTTTGACAAGCAGCGATGCGGTGGCAGACTCGGTGGTGTGTAGCCTCAGAGCTGTCATGTTCTGGACTGGTTTGCTGTGGTCTGTCTGGACTTTGAGACAGTTGTTGAGAGGAAAAGCTTATGTAGATATTGATGTTGCATTGGTGAGACCCACCATGATCAGAGCAGGTGTAGTACTCACCGTGGAGCAGACTCAGTGCTTTCCATGCCATCATGGACCATTTTCATCCTGCTCCATGGAAATGTGGCTCAGTCCAGATAATAATGAATGTTTGGCCCAGTTTTCTTTGACAGCATCGACTCAGGTGACAGTTGCTGCTTAAACAGCTGACTTGGACCAAATCTTCGTTTTCATTGGGCCTTTGGGCCACGCCTGGACCTTCCAACACTTCACATGTCCCATCGTATGAACTCTGGGCCACATCTGGCTCATACAGCACATGTCAAAACCCTTATCTGGCCCAGTTCATGAACTCTGGGACATGCCAGACCCGTGCAGCAGTGTCCAGTGCCATAAATGAACCGTAAGTGTGAAGAGTAGCTGTCATTTAAAATTTACTAATTGTGCATATTAGTTTACAAATAATTGATAGAGGTTCTAGTGAGGCAATTATACAACACTTCGAGAGTTGACAATCTGATGAGGATGCAGAGTGGATTTAATCTCCATTTGTATACAAGCCAAGATGATCAAGTCCTCACATACAGACGTACAAGACAGCCGTTGTCAGCACAAGACAATGAGCAGAAAACTATTAAACCATGTTGATCAATACTTTATGCCTTGAGCTAATTTTTCCCGACAGCTACGTGCCCCAAAAATCATAGATGACACCTGAGCAACATCCCACATTAGATATTAACATCACTTATAAACAGAGCCTAATTTAATACAACAGTAGCCCAGATGAGGTCCAAGTGTTTCTGTTATCTGGGTTTGTTCCTGGTCCACACTGAACCAGGACTGACGACGCATGTCTGTTACCTCATTATAAGAGTGTGTGTGTGTGTGTGTGTGTGTCAGACGTCTGTGTCTGTTCAGAAGAAGGACCACAAACCTCAGGAGAGCCTACAGCTGAACGTCAGGACCCAACCAGGACGGCCCTGGTGGCTCTGTCTGCGGTGGACTCTGCCGTTTTCACCCTGAGACCCAACTACAGGGACCCTGTTGCCATGGTAACAACCCCTCTCTTCCCTCACGTTGGGCTGAGCCGTGCAGCTCTCTGACAGGATGTATGATGGCCAACAGGTCAAACGGCACATCGAGCAGAGCGACCTGGGCTGTGGGGGCGGCGGCGGCAAAGACAACGCAGACGTCTTCCGACTGGCCGGCCTTACCTTCATGACCAACGCCAACGCCCAGCCGTCGGCCAGCAGTACGTCTGTGGACGGGTCTGGCACCACCCTGGACCTGGTCCTGCATCAACTGACCTGATGGTGTGTGTGTGCGCAGGTGGGGCGTGTACCGCAGCTGTGCGCCCCAAACGAGCGCTGACTGAAGAGGCGAAAGCTAAGAAAGGTAGGACGCCACCTGCCGACCTTCCTTCTGGTGCCGATGTTCCAGATGTTGCTCCTGAACCTGAGAAGTGCTGCTGTAGTTGAAACCAGGGCTAGTGGAGTTCTGGGACCTATGGTGACCCGGTCTGCTGCTTACAGAACAGCTGTGGTTGTTCACAGGTTAGGCAGCCTCAGCCCACCAGCTGGGCTCTGCTGGTCCATGTGTCAGGTCCAGCAGCACTCGATGTAGATGCTGCTCCTGGTCCTGCTAGTCAACTTATAAGGGTCCTGGAATGGTCCAAGGTAAGTTGACTGGGTCTGTCAATCAGAGATCCCAGCTGTTGAGGTTGAAGCTGATGAACTCACAATGCAAGTTGGTTTCCTTTGGTTAGTCCTGGCTAGCAGCCTGAAACAGGCACATAAGCTGCTCAGACTGCTTCATTCCTTCCAGGCCAAAAAGAAACAGCTGGGTTGTTCAACTTTTTTGTTTTTTTTTTGTTAAATTCTGATTTTCTGTTTAGTCGTCGGCCTGTGACGCTGCTCTCTGAGTCTGCGCTCTGTCAAAAATCCTCTGTTTTTCTTAAATCGCTGATCACATTCAGGCGTCCTGCCATGTTTTCTGAATCTGTGAAGTTTCTCCAGGACGGCTCTAATGCGTTCTGGCTGTGCAGAACAAGATCCTGAACAGAACCGGCTGCTGTCCAGTTTGCACTGAAAGTGAGTAAGTCCATCTCCCTGGATCTTTACGTTATCCTGAGAAAGGCCCGTAAGTCGTCTGAAAGTATCGCGAGTTTATTTTGTATTGACGCAGCTGTAACGTTAGAAGACCGTATCTATTAAATGATGATTTTTTTTTAAAGGTTATGAAACGTCTTCCTGGAAAGCAGTGAAGACGAGCGTCGGCTCAGTGTTCCTCATGAAACTCGGTCCAGACTGTGGTTTGCCCTCGGGTCACTTGACTTCGGCTCTTGGCTTCGAGCGGCAGCAGAAATCCCCCAACACGGTCTATTTCGGGACAAATACCCCATAAACCTCGCTTGTCCGTAATATAAAGTTGAGCTTTCGTTGCTGAGGCAGACGCTTCACCGCACCGCAGATGCCGGTTCCACTTCTGAGCGAGTCAGATTAGTGCCACATATTTCAGCATTTATCATAAATGAGGGTTTCTGCTGCTGGTTGTCAGGATTCAGCGAGCGTCCTTATTAAAGCCCTGCAGTCTGGGTTTCCTCTACTGCTGTTACAGATGGAAATGGAAATGCAGCTTATTTTTTTTCCACTTTTATTTTGCCTGTCTTTCTCCAGAACCGGGTGTGTGCACGGTCTTCGGAGATCCTCACTACAACACCTTCGATGGCAGGACCTTTAATTTCCAGGGGACCTGTCAGTACGTCCTGACGCACGACTGCGGCGGCGTCCCCTCCGGAGGGCCGGGAAACAGCATCAACAACCCAGACTCCAGCTTCACGGTACCGTTCAGAGTCTTTAAAGTCCTGCAAGCTCAAACTGAGAAGAAAAGCGAGAACGCTGAGCTCTGCTGAACGAGACAAAATCGCTCTTCTTCATTTTGACGTGTTGGAGGCTGCTGTTGCACAAGCCGTGCAGCAAAAACAGCCAGCTGGCTTCTCTCAGATAGTAGAAAACTGGATGAGGATAACAGTCACGAGCAGCAGGACGTTTAAAGCACACATCTTTCATCATTTTATTTCTGTTGTGTTATGGTTTAATAACTCGGTATGTTTGGAAATCATCTTCATGATCTCGGCTATAAATTTTGCACATTTGCACGATATTGCACGTTTCACAATTCGACACAGTTTACCAAAAAAAAAACATCTTTTTTTTTAGGGATGCACGATAACTGTTTTTTAAACCGATAACTGATAACTTTCAGCTCCTAAAGGCCGATACCGATAACCGATAACACACATATACCTAAGATCATTACATCAATACTATGAACAAATCCAAAAACAGTTTTGACTCTTTAAATGAACAGATATTATTTTTTTCCAATGAAAAACGATTGGCAACATTTTCGTAAAGCTATCAAACAAACCTATTTGATATCTCACATTAACTTAAATAAGGTTCATTACTGACTGATATAAAAATTAAAGGCTCCTTGAACTGATGGAAATACATGCATCAAAATTACAAACTGAAAAAATTAATTTCTGAATGACAATAAAAAATAATGCACAAGTCATAATGTACTGACACAAGTTACACTTGTCTGTGTAAATAAACTGAAAAAGTGCACTCCATAGTAACAAAGAAATTACGTTTAAAGGATTTTGGCTTGTGGTTCCATTCAAATGAATGCCTTTAATTAAAGTAAATGAGGTCCAGTAGTTTTTTTTTAATCTTATGGAAGCTTTAGATGAGAGAGATGATGGTGAGAAGAGGAGAAGGAAGGGGAGCGGAGGGGTTGACTTGCCGCTGGCTTGCTCACGTTAGCTCACGTTAGCTTACGTTAGCTCACATTAGCTCACGTTAGCTCATGTTAGCTCATATTAGCACGATTTCAAAACTCCATGGAAGCGACGGTTATGTTTCAGGTGGCAGATCAGGTTTGACGTATTAAAGCTTGTGCTATTTTTCCCTCCTTCGCTTGCAGCATTTGTCACAAATAACCAACGAACTATCTTCTTCTGAAACTTTAACGAAGTTCTACACCATCGCCGCCATGTTTTTTTTTTTCAGCACACCGTTCCGTAATGCTGCATTCAAGGTGTAATGTAAATTCCTCCGTTCCCTCGTTTGCTCGTCTTTCTTTAGGCCTTTTCTATTTTTTATGTGTAACATGTGGAAAAATACTGCCAATATCAATTTAAGTTAGCAACTACCAAAATGATGACCGAGTTAACAAGTTGTTTTCTGGCATGAGGGGGTATTCTTGATTTTCCTTACTGAGAAATCGTTTTTCTGATTATGCCAACGTCACTTGAACATAACATTCACTGCCGGTTATTCAAGGCTCAGAGGGAGCGAGGCACTGCCGTGTTAAAAAATGTTATCGGGGCTATTCGTCATAATATCGGAGTTATCGGGATGACGTCATAATTTCCTGTTATCAGCCCGATAGTTATCATGCATCCCTACTTTTTTTTAATATTTAAATTTAACTTGGTATGTAACTAAACTGTTATCACATTAATTCCAGGTGCTGGTGAAGAACAACGCCCGACGGACCCGCTCCTTCTCCTGGACTCAGTCTGTCGAGGTGAGGCTGGGCGCCCTGGTCCTCAGCCTGCACCAGCACCTGACGGTCCCGGAGAAACGGCACCCGCATCGCCCTACCCTACCACGGTCCCGGCGTGCACATCGACCTGGACGGATACCTGCTCAAGCTCACCACCATTGCAGGTCGGCGCGCGCATCACTTAAAGCCACCCTATGTAGTAATTACCACTTCTGGTCAGCGTATTAGACGGTCCAGACGGTCCAAACTGCACCTCGAGTGGGACAAAGTGACACCAGAAGACATGCTGAGCCATCTACAGTCATCAGCACAGCAGATTTATTCGCCCCCATGTGGCCAGAAGTGGTATTGCGATTGTCAAAATATGATAACTAACCGTCGCAACTCCGCCTGCAGGTTTGGAGATCACGTGGGACGGTGACAGTTTCGTAGAAGTCGTGGCGGCTCCCCACCTGCGCGGACGCCTCTGCGGCCTCTGCGGCAACTACAACAACGGCCACAAACGCGACGACACCATGGGAGGCGACGGCAACTTCAAGTTCGACGTGGACGAGTTCGCCGAGTCGTGGCGGGTGGACGGAAATGAGGTCTGCACGCAGCAGCATCCGCCTCGCAAGCCCACCTCCTTCCTGTGTCCCGGCAGCGTGAAGGTCAAGCTTCGGGCGCACCGGGAGTGCCAGAAGATAAAGTCGTGGGAGTTTCAGAGGTGCCACCGTGTGGTGGACTTCGGCCCGTTCTACAGGTGAGGATAAAGCCTGCTGCTTTAAAAAAACATGTGTCGAAGCATTTCTTTATCCAGCTTCAGTGATTTCTGTTTCCCCTTCTCATTGAAAGACTGTAAAGATGTACATCAGTATATTCATGTGTTCCTTCTCCTAAACACTGATCTAATCTAAACCAACCCCCCCGCCCCTCTGCAGGTCATGCATCACAGACATGTGTGAGTGTCCGGTCCACAAGAACTGCTACTGCGAGTCCTTCATCGCCTACAGTCGAGCCTGCGAGAGGGAGGGCGTCCCAGTCTCCTGGAAGCCCGACAACGTTTGCATCGGTCAGTGGCGCTGCTAGCGAGTCATCTGGGGGCGGTTTTAGGAGGGGCTCACTCTCACCGGGGTCCAGTCTTGATGCAGAACGCTAAAGACTGAGAGCTGCTGTACCGGTGTTCCTGTTTGCAACATCCCCGTTGTGCTTCAGGGAGGTGTTAATTAAGCTTTGAACAGTCAATAAAGTGCTTTTTGGGTTGAATAGATCAGATAAAAGCGCCACATGGGCGCTCACCTGCCAGCTTTTAAACAGCCTGGCCTTTAATGAATTCAGCAGATTCACTTTATTTACCCATCAACTAAAGACTACATTCTTCACATCCAGCACTAATGTGCACTGTTGTGTATAAGTTCCAACAGGAAGTAAATAATACACAACAGTGCACTATCGTGCACTGTTGTGTATTATTTACTTCCTGTTGGAATTGAGTGGGGCATCTCACGTGCAAAATATGAGCAGCTGCCAGGCGTTGCAGCATATCTGACAGCTCAGCTGGCCAATAGGAGCTGAGCCTAAATAATGTGTTTAAAATATGTTTAAAAACCGTAAAAAAGTATCGAGGCACTGCAGCGAAACAAGACAAAGGCTCAACTGTGGTCTTTCTGTTACCTTCACAGCCTCTGGTCTCTGAACCGTAGTAAACAAACCGCTGGTATTGTGCTATTGTTGGCTCATAATAAGCAGCTAACATGCTAACAACAACAAAAGAAAAAGTCCGGTTTTTCTCTGCATGGAACGAGCACTTTATTCTGTCACTGCAGGAACTTGTAACATCACACAGGTTGTATTGTTGGGCTCCTGTCGGTTAACAGAGAATGTAAATCTATACACGCTGGGCTGCTGTTGATGCTCACTACACTTTTCATCTAACCCCGTTTTCATTCTGCCGTCCCACGACACACACACTACATTACCCATAAGGCCACACCATTACCCATAAGGCCACCTTCTTAAAGGGGCCAGGTTGGCTCACAACGTTTCTTCACAGTGAGAGAACGCGCACTACATCCTGTGATGTTTTCCGCGATTTTTTTTCTTGATTTTTTTAAAAAACATTATATATTACTGAAAAATCCACGAATAACTAAAACCGCGGAACTTAAAGCGCGAATTGGCGAGGGATCACTGTAATGCCTTCAAGCAGCTAAATGTTGTTTCTGGATATTCAGGGAATGGCAGCTGTTTGGTAATAAAGGGGACGAAGGAATCTGATTCACCTCCATCAGGTGAATCCATGAAGATCCACTTTAAAAAGGCATTCAGGAACTTATCTGCCAAAACCTTTACTTCCCACCTCAACAAGTAAAAAGATGAAATAAAACCAATTTGAGAGGTTAAAGCCTGGTCTTTGGTCTTGTGAGTATTTAGAAAAAAATAATCATGTTAATGTGAACATCACCTGTCTTTAAGTCCTAACTTCTCCTCTCTTTCTTGCCCCTCCCCCCTCCACCAGCCACCCAGTGTAAACACGACGCCGTCTACAACACGTGCGGCCCTGGATGCACGAAGACCTGCGACAACTGGAACGAGATCGGGCCGTGCCAGAAGCCCTGCGTGGCCGGCTGCCACTGCCCCGCCAACCTGGTGCTGTTCCAGGGACGCTGCATCAAGCCCATCTCCTGCCCCGGACGGTGACCCCCGCCGCCCCGGCAGGAGGGGAGGGGGACGAGCCAGGGAGCAAAGGGGCCAAAGTAGCCGAGGAACGTTTTCGGGTGCGAAAGGGCCCCCAAGACTACAAACCAGATTCACTTTGAAAGAAAAAAACCAACACATTTTGCAGTGACTTGGACGTCAGAGAGGTCAAACGGCGGTGGCAGGCGGAAGAGACTCGACGGGAATCTCTGAACATTCGCCACACGATCCAACCTCTCAAATCTGTCTGGGCGCTTTTACAGCATCGTTCGTCACACCGCCACGCGAGGAGGTCGTTACGGACTCAGGGCCCTGTCTGCAGGAAATAGTTGGGGCCAGAGGGCTCCCTCCAGAGCCGGCGCGGCGCTCAAGTTTCTCCTGCGAACACAATAAAAGGGGAAGCTGGGCTGCATCTGGAGCAGTACGGAGAAACTTCCAGATGCATTATATCAAACTGTCCTCGTGATCTCTATTCCATCATTTCTTACTGTAAGTTAACCAGATTTATATGAGAGACAAGACAGCTTTTATATTATTATTATTATTATTATTGCCCTAATTATTGTTATTTGTTGTTGATGTTGTTAATTTATATAGCAGTCAATCCACATGTTGTAGCAAGAGCCAGAATTATGAATATAATTGCGTTATAAATGATTTAAAGGGAAACAAAAGCTATTTATGTATTTTGTTGTGTACTTTTGTGTTAATATTTGAAGAGAAATGCCCAAATGTGACTCAGTTATTGCACCATCGCAGGGAAAACGTACTGTATTGTGTTCTGCTTCGTGTACAGGCTGTTGTGGATCGAACCAAACTGAAGGTGTTCATGTTTAAACAAATGTTTTCACTTGATAATTATTTAAGACCAGCAATATAATCTTTTCTCTGAGTTCCTTTTTGACTGCCGTCTCTGCTCTTTTGAAGCTTTTTTTTCTTTCTTTTTTTTCTCCTTAGCAGCACAAAACTGAAATCAAGCAAATATGTGATGGAGAATAACGTTAAATCGATCAGGGACAATCATTCATGGAGCGACGGGGGCGCCAATAATCAAGAACCAATCTGTAAATGAATCAGGCTTAATAAAGAGCAACAAAACGTACAATGATAATTAGCATTTTCGTGTATTGTTTTTTTTTATTCAGCTAACTGTTCAGGGGAAATGGCAAGTGGCTTTTTAAAGAGTGTTGTTTTTTTTTAAACATGCAGAAAAATAAAAGCAATTTAGATGTAATAATATAAATTTGGATATATGAGACGGTTTTATCTAGGGATGCACGATAACTGTTTCTTAAAGCCGATACCGGTAACCGATAACTTTCAGCTCCTAAAGGCCGATACCGATCAAACCTATTTGATATCTCACATCAACTTAAATAAGGTTCATTACTTTCTGATATAAAAAATAAAGGCTCCTTGAACTGATGGAAATACATGCATCAGAATTACTAACTGAAAAAAGGCATTCCTCAATGACAATAAAAAAAAAAATAATGCACAGGTCATAATGTACTGACACAAGTTAGACTTGTCTGTGTAAATAAACTGAAAAAGTGCACTCCATAGTAACAGAAAATTATGTTTAAAGGATTTTGGCTTGTGGTTCCTTTCAAATGAATGCCTTTAATTAAAGTAAATGAGGTTCTGTAGTTTTTTTTTTTTTTTTTTTTTTTAATCTCATGGACGCTTTAGATGAGAGATGATGGAGGGTAGAGGAGAGGAGAGCTAACGTTAACTCATGTTAGCTCCTGTTAGCTCCTGTTAGCGCGATTTCAAAACCCCATGGAAGCGATGGTTATGTTTCAGGTGGCTGATCAGGTTTGACGTATTAAAGCTTGTGCTATTTTCCCTCCTTCGCTTGGAGCATTTGTCACAAATAACCAGTGAACTATCTTCCTCTGAAACTAACGAAGTTCCATACAATCTCCGCCATGTTTTTTTTTCAGCACACTGTGCCGCAATGCTGCATTCATGGTATAACGTAAATTCCTCTGTTCCCTCGTTTGCTAGTCGTTCTTTCTGGCTTTCCTATTTTTTCTATTTTTATGTGTAACATGTGGGAAAATACTGCGACTATCAATTCAAGTCAGCAACTACCAAAATGATGACCGAGTTAACAAGTTGTTTTCTGGCATGAGGGCGTATTCTTGATTTTCCCTACTGAGAAATCGTTTTTCTGATTATGCCGACGTCACTTGAACATAACATTTACTGTCAGTCATCCAAGACTCAGAAGGAGCGAGGCACTGCCGTGTTGACAAAAATATATGTTATCGGGGCTATTCGTCATGTAATCGGACTTATTGGGATGACGTCATAATTTCCTTTTATCGGTCTGATAGTTATCTGGGTAATAATTATCGTGCACCCCTAGTTTTATCACGTGTGTGGCTGGAACATGTTTACCTGTAATAAGTGAAAACACGACACAGTGAAAGGGCTCAACATCTGTAAACCTTTAATACACTTCATATTTGTACAAACACATGTCACACAAATGGAGCTTTAAAAACAAAAACACAAGAACTGAAACCACAAATGCATCATCGGACAACGAAACTGAGCTGCAACAGTTTTACAGAAAAAACAGAAACTGTCTGCCTCTGCAGCTGGATCCTGCAGCAGCTTCAAACCGGGAAAACAACTGCAGGCTCAGATGGTTAATATCTCACATACAACGATCTTAAGATTTCTGGTCGTAGTAACATATATTTGCATTCAGCCAGAAGATCTTGAAGAGCAGATGTCCAGGAGGAATTAAGCTTTTTAACACAGAAGTGAACAGCGTTCCACGTTGCATCTGAATTTAGTTTTCCAGTGGGACTGATTAGCTGACGCTGAAAAGCGACCATCAGCGGAGGGCAGCCCTCCAACCCTCCAACCCTCCAGTCCTTATGTCCAAGTCCCTCCCGGCTGAAATGTGACAGGCGTCGAGGTGACGCCACTTTAACAGTTTAATACCAGACACGGTTTCATCTGTTGGTTTGTTTCTGCAGATGAGCTCAGAGATCAACGTTGACGACTGCTTCACAGTGAAAGTGTTAGAAACGGACAGAACCAAATGTCTGTGAACCTGAAAAAAATTAATCTGAGAGAGTTGTGATGATTAAAGTCGACGCAACAGTCTGTCACTGAAATCACTCTGTGGACACTAAACCGTCTCCATCAGAACTCAAAGGAACAGCAGCCCACTACTGAGATGACGCTGTGACACAACCACCATTCCTGCATGGTTGTTCTTTTTTTTTTTTTTTTTTTTTTTTTTTTACAGGTGACAACTTTAACTCTTTGGCATTTTCAGAAACCAACACGTTCACCCTAACCGCTACGCTGAAACACTGTAAAGCTCTGACAGGCATAAACGATGTGGAATCACAATTCTGGATCAAAAATAAGACATTCTCTGAAAAGAAAAGAAAAATAACACAAGTCTGGGACGCGAGGAGATTGTACTCATTTATACACCAAAGACCCAAAATACAAAAGAGTGTGTTTTGGTGTTCAGGTGCGTTTTCTTCATTTAATCCTGATCATCATGTCAGTTATTGTCTCACTGAACAGCTCCAGAAACTACAAGAGCTCCAAAGCGGTGCCCTGTTGCTCCCCTCACCTGACCACCAGACCAACAGTAACATCTAGATATGAAGATCTATAAGATGCACGGCAGGGAGCTCACACTCGAGCATCTGCTGTCGCTCTTATTAGGTGACGCTGCCAAAAACAGTCAGTTTTCAATTAATATTATTATTTTTTAGCTTGCCATTTCTGACTACAGCTCCAGGAAGTGTGAGCGTTTGAGTCGCTTCAGCTTTAATCGATGTTCCCTGCAGCTTCTGAGAAATATGCTGATGCTGTAAGAGTTAATATCCTTTAATAATACAGTTCTGTGGAGGTAAATAAGTTGCTGGTGAAGACAGAAAGAAACCAAACTGTAGTTGAAACCGAAGTTAAATCGTTTGCCATCATGTTCTTCACAGCAGCGTGGTCAAACACGTGCCTGTTGCTATTCGTTTTTGAGCCTTTACTGCCCCCTTGTGGTGGAAAAACGACCACTTATCATCAAGGTTGATCAGATTTACAGTTACTGAACAACTTTAATGGTTTAAATGTTGCTTACTGGTGACAGATTAATGACTAACATTAAAATGTTAGTCATTAGTAAATGACAAAAACATATATTTTAGCCTGATGAAAATGAATCATCTTATTGAAAACAAATGCAAATAAAAAGCCAACATCAGCTCACATGTATAAACACTACTGGGTCCCAAATATTCACTGGCTCATCAAACGTATCCACCCTGAAAACAGTTTCCAACAAATAAATGATTTCCAGCATCTGGCTGTTGTAGCTTATTTAGAAAAACAACCAATCTAATTATATAATTGGGAAATATTTTCAAAAATGAGCTTGACTTGATGTTGAAAATGTTACAAACAGGGTGAAGATGTTCAGCAGCACCGGGAGACACATCACTGGGTTTCTTTTTCTTTTTTAAAGCATTTGACAAGAAAAATACTGACTGAAACCACTGTTTTCATAAAGATGACATTAGCTTAACATATTTAATTTGGTGTAACTCTGTTATAACACCATGTCATAATTTGGTTCAAAAGCATAATCCACAAAATATTCATCTGTCAGAGGATCTCCGACCCACCAAAGAAATGTTAAACACACACACAACTTTTCTAAAAGAAAGGAAGGGATTTGCTCATTTATCCCTCTATAGTATCATTTCATTAACAGACTAAACGAATCTGGAGGAACTTCAGTGCACATGAGGGAGGGGCCAAACTCAAACTGGACCCCCGTGATCTCTTATTCCTTAGAATACAGAATAAAACCAGAAAGTTATTCTTTAACAACGTTTATTTAATGTGTTGTCTGTTCTAAAACCCCAAATCTGAACAGGTTGTGACATCATGGACAATGACACTGAAGAGTCGTTCATCAAGAGCTCGTTTAACTACGTGGAAACGGAAACCTTTGTTACAATACAGAGCTACATTCGCACCTCAAACTTTACTGTTCAAAAGAAATAAAAAGAAGGAGAAGCCCGAGGCGGCGTCAACATCGCTGGGCTCTGAGGTATCTGGTATGGACCATCACACCGTGGGATTGGGTATTGTGGTCAAGGACAAATCGATATACTGGATCTTTTTTCCCCGTTTACAGAGGACCAAAGAGTATGACTGAGTATTAGGGCCACAGTGAGAAAAAAATTGTGGACAATGATTTTTTTTCCCATTCCTCACTTCAAGTCGAAATGGTGAGAATAAAGTTGAAATGCAGTTTCCACAATAAAGTTGTCTTAAAGATTTATTCAAACCAGCTTTACTCTACCAACATAATGTCTGTGTATGTGTTTTTAACACATGGACACATTACAGTGATCCCTCGCCAATTCCCACTTTAAGTTCCGCGGTTTTAGTTATTCACGGATTTTTCTGAAATATATAACATAATAAAAAAAAAAATCAAGAAAAAAATTGCAGAAACATCACAAGATGTTGTGCGCGTTCTCTCACAGCAATGAAATGTTGTGAGCCAGCCTGGCCCCTTTAAGAAGGTGGCCTTATGGGTAATGGAGTGTGTGTGTCGTGGGACGGCAGAAGAAAACGGGGTTAGATGAAAAGTGTAGTGAGCATCAACAGCAGCCCAGCGTGTATAGATTTACATTCTCTGTTAACCGACAGGAGCCCAACAATACAACCTGTGTGATGTTACAAGTTCCTGCAGTGCCAGAATAAAGTGCTCGTTCCATGCAGAGAAAACCGGACTGTTTCTTTTGTTGTTGTTAGCGTGTTAGCCGCTAATTACGAGCCAAAAATAGCACGATACCAGCGGTTTGTTTACTATGGTTCAGAGACCAGAGGCTGTGAAGGTAACAGAAAGACCACAGTTGAGCCTTTGTCTTGTTTCGCTGCAGTGCCTCGCTACTTTTTTGGGGTTTTTAAACATATTTTAAACACATTATTTAGGTTTGGGGGGCTCCGGCTCCAGTTTGCAGATTTTGATTTTCGCAGGGGGGCGCCGGTCCCCATTGTCAAATGACCCGGAGAGATCGTTGGAATCAGCTCAGCTTCTAATCAATAATCACTATTAACTCTGTGTGTTAAAGGAGAGACGGATGTGAAAACAGAAAAAGTGGTAATTGATGTGATTTGGAATCAATCTATAAGCCATGACATGGGTGATTCAATAATTCAATGATCAGAACCGATGATTGATCAGAAAGATGTATTCGGTATGATTTGGGTCGGGACTGTGAGTCTCTCTGCTTTCAGCGGCTGAATGGAGGTCACTGTGTACCCAGGGAAATAAAAACAACTGATATGTTTAACAAAAACAGGAGTAGGAGATAGCAGCCGCGGGTGAGGTAATGTAAACACGAGCCGGTAACTAGTCTAAACAAGTGAAGTAACAGAAGAAGAGGTGATTTACGTGAGTTGTAAGCAATTCCTAATCAATGAAATGTATGAAATGTGGGTGTGATTAGTCAAGGATCAGAAACAAAATGTATTAGTGATTTTTAATTTTTAACATAGTGTATGTTAGGGAAAACCTATTTTTGTTGGGTCAAAAACGGACAGAGACAGAGCGGAGCGCATGTTCCTCTCTGGAATGTCAACAGGGCAGGAGAGAGGGCGTAAGTGTAAACATAAGTTACTTCGCCATACACAACACTTGGGCCAGGTGTCTGGGTCAAATGACGATGTCATCCGCTCAGCTCAGAAGTGGCCTTGGCGAGGTGGGGCTGTGTGTTTGATACAGAGCGGTACATGGGCTCCGGACTGCAGACGGAGGTTTGTTACCGAATCTGTTATTAAACACGGACCAATCAATCAATCAGTTAATGTAACGTTGGAAACATACGTTGGTATGTAGATCGTTAGAAAAAGGGTTAGCGTTAGCTGATAAGCTTTAGCTTAACGGGCTGTATAGCCACGTCAACAAGGTAACCTTGGATTGGTGGTGCCATGATGTCATGATGATTAATGTGAACGCCCCTGCAATTACTGTAAACATATGAAGTCATTGTGGGATGTGTGTTATGCATGATTATGTAAAATTATGCACGCCTCTGTATATGTGAATAACCAATCAGAAGTGTCATGTGAAGTTTGAGGGAAATTATGTATGCATATGCAAAGGTGAGAGAACCAATCAGATGAAGGCTGGTGCAGGGCGAGCAAGGAGAGAGAGAGCACATAAAAAGAGAAGGCAGAAGGACTCGGGGTGGATTCCTGGAGCGATTTTCAGACGAAGAAGGACTAGCTGAAACCTGGACGAGCGACCCCCATCTGAAGGATTAACTGGAAGGATTTACTTCAAGAAAAGAAGACAGAAAGACGCTTGGAACAGGATCTACGAATTTTCCCCATTTCTTGAAGGAATAATTGGAGCCTTTTTGGTTAGCCTAGCTCACTGCTAGCAAGGAGGAGGGGCCGGATCAGCATACCTGCAGGCCTGATCGTTTGAGCTCTCTCTCTCCCTCCCTGCCAGCGGCCTTGAAAACGCAAAGGTGCACATGCGTTTCTCAGCCTGTCCTTGACCAACCAGATGAACTGATCAGTAAGCCACAGCTTTAATTTGCCTTTTTAGAATTATAAATTGTATAACCAATCAATGCTGTTGCTTAACCTTGCTAATCTGCTTTAATAAATATAAAAACTGTCATAAGACGTCGTTGTGGACATTACATCTGTATTCAGAATTTTGAAGACTTGTTTATGCCTCTGCACTAACACACAGGTTCTTATGGGTTATTTTAGCCACATTTTTGTCAAATTGTCCCTGAGGCTCGCTGTCCGAGCCGCTAAAGTTTTCCTAGCCTGTAACAAGAGCCCGAATCGTGAGAGAAGAGCTGCCGTTAACAGACGTGACCGATAGCTGGACTTCGAGCCACCCGGCTATTCCTCTGAAGGACAGTTATTGGAGTGAGCGGGGCATACGTTTGGAAGTAGGCAGTGAGAGCTAGGCGTATCTTCTCGACACCAGCTTAAATAAGTTGAGGAAATCTAGTGAGGAACCTCTCCTAGACCGCAACTTCTTACCCGTAGGATGGAGAGCTGGTCCCGGTGACAGACTCTGCTAGTCAGAGACTGAACCAAAACTGGGGGATTTTACATTTGGCGCCCGAACAGGGACCTGAAAAAGTGAGTTTCAGGTCCGACTAATCTGGACCCCCCAGATAAAAAAGTGTGCAGCAGGCACAGAAGATCGACTCCCCCGTGTGGACAAAAAGGGAGGGGCCGAACCCGCAGTAATTGCAGGGAGCAAGCGGGATTGAAGAGGAGCGAAGGTCGTCGGAGAATTTCTAGAGGAAATCCCAAGACTGCGTAGAATAGCCAACCCGTCTGAACTTTATCCCTGACCCCGATTTGGTACCTAGGGAGGCTTTAAGGAACAGACGACTCGATCAGACAAAGACAGAGAAGAGTGAGAAGAATGAGAAAAATGGCGACAGGACAGAAGAACCTTAGCCCAGAAGAGGATGACCCAGGGTTGGGACCGAGGACTGCAGAAACCAAGCCCCATGTGACGGCCTCGCCGTCTGGGAAAGCAGAGGAGCAGAAGAGACAAGCCCAGGAGGACCGAGATAGGTTAACTCAGGGCTTAGGGCAGAGCGAGTTCTTAGGTAGCGACCTTGAGGAAGTAGACGAGGGATCTGAGGTGCAGAGCTACGCCTCTGAGCCCCCACCTAACCGGCTGAGGGAAGTCGGGATGGTGGATATAGGAGGGGCTGAAGACCCACAAGAAAGGACCCAGGATCGGCCAGAGATGGCCCAGAGTCAGACGAAGGAAAAGAAACCATCTGACCCAAGCCTCAGTATGGAGGAAGAATTGGATGAACAGCAGACCACGCCCACACCATTAATACGGAGTTGTGTAGAAGAGATGGACCTGGATTTTCGCCAGATACAGCTCGGGGATGGACCTAGCCAAGAAGATACAGAGAAGAAGGCTCTGAGGGTGGTGATGACAGGTCGAGGAGAGGAGGCGAGAATTGCGACCAGGCCAAGGACAGGACACATGGTGGCCACCCTGGATCAGGCCATGAAGACATGGGATCTGGAAACCAAGTACTACGAGGAGAAGAGGAAAAAGGAGACCAGGCCCTCTGCCAAGGTTTCAGGGAAGGTAGTCGCTAAATTGACCACGCAATATCAGGAATCAAGACAGGACTATCAAGGCCGACCGCACCCCTCACATAGAACATCCACAGCTTATCAGCCCAGGCAGCCACAGACCAGGAAATCAGATGGAAAGCCTAGAAAAGGTGATTATCTGCCAGCCAAGGAGTACAGCAAGTTGACACCAGAGCAGAAGGAGGCCCTCCGGGTTGCCCGTAAGGCAGCGGGGGGGCCCCGGAAATGAGGGGTTTGAAGGCGCGGGTCGCTCTGGGAGAAGCCTACTGGAAGAGGGATGAAATCTACGCTAAGGTGGACGGAATCCCATATCTGGTGGACACTGGAGCTGAGGTGTCGATGACCCGCAGGAGCCTTGAGACAGTAGGACACCCGAAGATCCAAATTGTCACCGGAACCATCGAAGAGGTGCCAATTGAAGTGTGGAAAGGAATGGTGTGGGTATAAGGCCCGAAAAAATCTGATTATAGTAAGAGAGTTGAAGAAACCCAGAAAGAATGGGGGCTCTGTGAAGAAGCGGTGGAATCTGCTGCAGTCAAGGTCAGTTCGTATAGAACCAACCCGAGTAGAAACAACAGCCAGTAAACGGATGATAAGAGTGACCGGCCAACTAAGTGATTGTCCGCCAAGGACAGAGGAGACAAAGACCCTCCTGGATCAGGCTGGAGACCGGTGATCAACGTTAAGGCCATCAACCGACACTCAACCACCAATCAGGCTGGCCTCATCCACCCACAGGGGTCTCCGGAGACTCTGCAGGTTAAGAAGTTCAAGTCTGAGAAGAGAGAAGAGTTTCGGCAGCTGAGCCTGGACGGCCGTCGATCAAAGGCCTCTGAAAGGCCTGAAGAGGGCCATTCATGCAGCTGAAAGACTGGAACCCGGGAGTCTCATGGCGAGGTTGCTAGTGGGGGTGAGGTTGCTAGCGGAGGTGAGGTTGCTGATGAAGGTGAGTGGTGAGGATGATGACGCCGTGCTGAAGGTGTGAAACGAAGGAGGGGGTATGGTGTCTCTGTATTGGTGAGATAATTGAAGTGAGACGGAAGATATCGCTATCTGTGAGGCAAATGGGTTCAAAGGAGCTAAAAGTAGAACATTAGCTCACCATGATTTAGGAGAGAAAAGGAAAAAACATAGATAGCTAAGTTATGGCTGAACATGGAATTGGATGTGCTGCGACAAAGGGCACATGCCGAAGAAGGAACACACGGGCGGGGAAACAAGGAAGTGGACCGCTACGTACAAGAGAGAAGACTTGTCTTTGTCGTGATGGAGAAATGGGACAGGACACCTAGAGGCCGGGTGGTCCCAACAGGAGATGTGAGGGAGGTGGTACTGGCCGCGCAGGGAGCGCTGGGTCATGTAGGTACGCTCCCCACATGGAGGAAATTGGAGAGGCAACAGCTCTGGATCGCCTGAAGCCAGATACGCCATGTTCTGCGAAACTGCGTTGTGTGAGGGCAATACAATGCAGGGAGAAGAGGAATGGGTTGAAGGCCGGACCATAAGAAGTACCGTGTCATGGAGATAACAGAAAAGAGAGAAATACCTGTTGGTACTGTTGCGCTCTATGTTAGGTTATGGGGCAGGGAAAGCCATGGAGAAGAAAACCAACATAGTTCAGCAGATATTAGACGGTAATAGGAAGTTACTGAAGAGGAGAGGGATCCAGAGAGTGGAGCAACTGCCAATTTCAAGCTAGAAGGAACCAGGAACCAAAGATGGCTAGTGGCAGAGGACCCCCCGCCATCCCATGTCAGACTAGCCACTGATGAAGGGATGGTGATAAGAGAAACGACCTCAGCTCTCTCTGAGACGAGAGAGGGCTGAAGAAATTGAATTATAAGAAGAAATGACCTTGGCTCTCTGAGACGAGAGAGAGCTGAAGAAACTGCGTTATAAGAACTAAGACCTCGGCTCTCTGAGACGAGAGAGGGCTGAAGAAACTGCGTTGTAAGAACTACGACCTTGGCTCTCTGAGACGAGAGAGGGCTGAAGAAACTGCATTGAGTGAAGAAAGGAACCTAATCGGAGGAGAAAGAAGACCTTGGACTGGAGTGAAGTTAACGACGGCTAAGTGGGTTGAGGGGACCATCCCTCCCCTAAGAGTCCAGCGGGCAGGACCGCATAGCAGAAGATCCGGAAGAATCCAGACCAAGACGGAAGCTGATGAACCGTTGCTCGAGGAGAAAGGAGAAGAGAGCAACAGCAACTATATGGTGAACGACCTCGGACCGGAAAAAGGAATAAGAGTATATGCCAAGTGATGAAGAGCGACTCTGACCAGCTGGCAGCAGGCGGTAGAGAAAGGAAGAAAAGTATGGGAAGTAGCCCTATATGCAATAGCTGTGTGGGCACATCACAGTTAAGGAGGAGGACCTCCAGGAGGGAAAGTGGACCTCAGAAGACCTGCTGGTGGAGGAAGAAGCGGGACCGATATTGAAGGTGTTGAAGTGGAAAAGAGAGAGATGAAGATCGCCCTGTGAATGGTCTGGCTCAGAGGTCGCTCTGGGACTGTGGTTCTTTAACAACTTGAGCCAATTTTAATTTGCTTTGCTTGCTTGCTTACCTGCTCTACTGAACTCTGTATGGAGAGAATCACTACTGTGCCATCTGCACCTCCCGTGCCTGACGGATTTCCCAACTCCTTGATGCGGCCCCTCCTCGGGGGGGGACGGAAAAGGTCAGAGCGGAAGGGGGGTATCCCGACTGTGAAGATGCGAGACAAGATGTGGATTCTGAAAATGCAGGGAGATGCAGGAGATGTGATTGTTATTGTTTTATTTTCCTGTGATTTCTGGTGAATTGGGTGTGTGATGTTTTACCAGTAATCAAATTCTTCATCTAAGCTATTCTTCACTAAACTTTTCTTGTGGTTATTATTGATCGATTTACCTGTGATTTCTGTAGAATTGAATAGGAGTTTTAGACGGTACTCAGACATTTTACCCAGTAATTAAATTTTCAGTCAGTGACAACACTATGAACGTGATAGGAGGATGGCCCTGTGTGCAACGTGGCATGGGCGACCAGACGTGATCCAGCGGACCCGAAGATGTGCAGGCTCGGACGGCCAGCAAGGAGGCTGAAGGTGGAGGAGGCTTTCTCGCCATGTCTGTGCCCACGACAGGGGGTGGGAAGCTGAGCGATTCCAAGGAGGGGGTGTCAAATGACCCGGAGAGATCGTTGGAATCAGCTCAGCTTCTAATCAATAATCACTATTAACTCTGTGTGTTAAAGGAGAGACGGATGTGAAAACAGAAAAAGTGGTAATTGATGTGATTTGGAATCAATCTATAAGCCATGACATGGGTGATTCAATAATTCAATGATCAGAACCGATGATTGATCAGAAAGATGTATTCGGTATGATTTGGGTCGGGACTGTGAGTCTCTGCTTTCAGCGGCTGAATGGAGGTCACTGTGTACCCAGGGAAATAAAAACAACTGATATGTTTAACAAAAACAGGAGTAGGAGATAGCAGCCGCGGGTGAGGTAATGTAAACACGAGCCGGTAACTAGTCTAAACAAGTGAAGTAACAGAAGAAGAGGTGATTTACGTGAGTTGTAAGCAATTCCTAATCAATGAAATGTATGAAATGTGGGTGTGATTAGTCAAGGATCAGAAACAAAATGTATTAGTGATTTTTAATTTTTAACATAGTGTATGTTAGGGAAAACCTATTTTTGTTGGGTCAAAAACGGACAGAGACAGAGCGGAGCGCATGTTCCTCTCTGGAATGTCAACAGGGCAGGAGAGAGGGCGTAAGTGTAAACATAAGTTACTTCGCCATACACAACACTTGGGCCAGGTGTCTGGGTCAAATGACGATGTCATCCGCTCAGCTCAGAAGTGGCCTTGGCGAGGTGGGGCTGTGTGTTTGATACAGAGCGGTACATGGGCTCCGGACTGCAGACGGAGGTTTGTTACCGAATCTGTTATTAAACACGGACCAATCAATCAATCAGTTAATGTAACGTTGGAACATACGTTGGTATGTAGATCGTTAGAAAAAGGGTTAGCGTTAGCTGATAAGCTTTAGCTTAACGGGCTGTATAGCCACGTCAACAAGGTAACCTTGGATTGGTGGTGCCATGATGTCATGATGATTAATGTGAACGCCCCTGCAATTACTGTAAACATATGAAGTCATTGTGGGATGTGTGTTATGCATGATTATGTAAAATTATGCACGCCTCTGTATATGTGAATAACCAATCAGAAGTGTCATGTGAAGTTTGAGGGAAATTATGTATGCATATGCAAAGGTGAGAGAACCAATCAGATGAAGGCTGGTGCAGGGCGAGCAAGGAGAGAGAGAGCACATAAAAAGAGAAGGCAGAAGGACTCGGGGTGGATTCCTGGAGCGATTTTCAGACGAAGAAGGACTAGCTGAAACCTGGACGAGCGACCCCCATCTGAAGGATTAACTGGAAGGATTTACTTCAAGAAAAGAAGACAGAAAGACGCTTGGAACAGGATCTACGAATTTTCCCCATTTCTTGAAGGAATAATTGGAGCCTTTTTGGTTAGCCTAGCTCACTGCTAGCAAGGAGGAGGGGCCGGATCAGCATACCTGCAGGCCTGATCGTTTGAGCTCTCTCTCTCCCTCCCTGCCAGCGGCCTTGAAAACGCAAAGGTGCACATGCGTTTCTCAGCCTGTCCTTGACCAACCAGATGAACTGATCAGTAAGCCACAGCTTTAATTTGCCTTTTTAGAATTATAAATTGTATAACCAATCAATGCTGTTGCTTAACCTTGCTAATCTGCTTTAATAAATATAAAAACTGTCATAAGACGTCGTTGTGGACATTACATCTGTATTCAGAATTTTGAAGACTTGTTTATGCCTCTGCACTAACACACAGGTTCTTATGGGTTATTTTAGCCACATTTTTGTCAAATTGTCCCTGAGGCTCGCTGTCCGAGCCGCTAAAGTTTTCCTAGCCTGTAACAAGAGCCCGAATCGTGAGAGAAGAGCTGCCGTTAACAGACGTGACCGATAGCTGGACTTCGAGCCACCCGGCTATTCCTCTGAAGGACAGTTATTGGAGTGAGCGGGGCATACGTTTGGAAGTAGGCAGTGAGAGCTAGGCGTATCTTCTCGACACCAGCTTAAATAAGTTGAGGAAATCTAGTGAGGAACCTCTCCTAGACCGCAACTTCTTACCCGTAGGATGGAGAGCTGGTCCCGGTGACAGACTCTGCTAGTCAGAGACTGAACCAAAACTGGGGGATTTTACACCATTAACCGTGAAAAATAAGGGATCACTGTAATATAATAAGTATTCGCTTTGAAGAGATTGTGTCAGAAATTGCACCTATTCAGAAAAAGAAACTACACCAATTCTGGAGTTCTGGAAACTGCATTTTGACTTTATTCTCAACATTATTCTCTAAGTGAGGAATGAAAAAAAAAAAAATTGGCCACAATTTTTTTCTCACTGTGGCCCTAATACTCCGTCGTAAAAGAGCGAAGGACCCATCAACACTCGTGTTTGTGTAACGAGCCCAGACGTCAGGGTCGGTGACGGTGCTGCACGCGGTCAAACAAACTCATTTACTTCTGGGTAACGGCAGCCTTAGCACAGAAAAACACGCTCCAGAGACCGTCACGTGTGCTCAACGACTCCCAAACAGAGAGCGTTCGGAGAATTTAAAATCACGGGTGCAACAACGAGCCACCTGCTGTCGCGCCAAGTGAGACCGGAAACACGTCATCAGTTGATCGCCTCGATGTGGCAGCGTTTTAGAATATCTTGAGTTCATACTGAAGAATATTTTATGATATATACTGTCTGTTGAGAGATAGAAAGGCTTGTTTTTTTAAAAGCTGCATTTTCCATATTGTCTCAACGTGTTCAGGTTTGTAAAACGAGCTAACTGAATTAAAACTAAAAGGAGAGGCAGGACAGCTGACTGCTTCTAGCTGCACCCTCGTCGTTACCAGATGAACTGGTGAGAAAAATGCATTTTTCTTTTTCTTTGACTTTGTTGCTCATTTGTGGAAGATCCGAACTGTTTCGTTGCATCTTTTTCTTACAAACCAATAAAAATATATAAAGACGTGACTTCCACAACTTCCTCTTATAAACAGTGAGAGTACAAGTGGTGACGGTCCAGATTACATCCTGTTCATCTTTCCATAAAAACAATAAAAACAGAACAAGAGGATAAAACTAGCTGCTTTAAGTAATGAAAATATGTCTGCATACTCTAATATATAATCTTCCAAAACTTTCAGGTAAAACTAGATTTTTTTTTCCCAAAGCTGTACTATACAAAACAAAATATACATCTAATAAAAATACACTCCTAAAGTTCCAGGCTGGCCATATTTAATAGATCTAAAAATAAAAAATACAATCAAACCAAGATATAAAGATGAGGTCAACTATCACAGCAAAGGAAAAGCTGAACCAGGCGGGGGGGTGGGGGGGTGCAGGAGTGTAGAGAGATGAAGAGACTGACCACCAGAGCTCAGTCGTCATCGCTGTCGCTGCCCGACTCACTGAGCTGAAGATCATTTCCTGCCGAGGCCGAAGGGAGAGAAAACACAGTTTTGATTATGTTTTGCTCGTTTTTTACCCAGAAGCTCTCTCAAGATCAATCTCTGTCCAGGAGACGCAGCGCGAGAGATCAAAACCGAATCCAAACTGAAACTGTAATCAGAGATCGCACACGTCCAGAACGGCAAACTGCTAAAGCCTTTGAAACACACCCTGACGGAAGTTTCTGGCTCTGCGTTAATCCACAGAGGAACGTGATCTGATCTAGCTTCAGGGGACGATCACCTTAAGTGCACTGGAGTAGTGTGCACGATGACAGCAATCACCCATGTTACTTTAATTTAGAGGAGAAAAAAAAACCCCATAAAACCCCAGCAGTGACGACCCTGGGATACTCACGGAGCGTGTTCATGAGCTGGTTGTTGCCCTGCTGCCGGTCGGCGCCTCCGTTGGTTACGGGGTGGCGGCTGGGGGAGGTCTGGCTGAGGGGCCGCGGGGCGTCGTGCTCGCCGTCGCTGCTGCTGTCGTCGCCGCTGCCCGAGCTGCTGGCCGAGTCGGAGGAGCTGCTGCTGCCGCTGCTGCTCATCTGCTCGATCACCTCCACCTCTGCTCGCAGCTCTGTCAGGGAGTCAGCAGAGCTTCCTTTCATTTCCTTCATCAACATGTCTTCCTTCTTTCCCTCCTTTAAATTGTTCCCGTTACTCAAATATTTGTGCATACAATATAAAACTAAGCTACTTCAGCTTCTTTATATTTGGAATTTATTTAGCATGATTTCTAACGCAGTGATGATGCTCGTATGTCGTGACTACGCCTGTATAGCATATACAGTTTTATGTATTTATGGAATATGAGTGTGGATGAGCCTCCTCGCCTCTCTTGATGTCGTCGAGCTGAGGCTCTGGGGAGGGGTTGTCCTTAGACGGGGAAGGGGAGGTTTTGATTCCAGCTCCAGGTTTGGTCGGGGCCCGAAACTGAGAGCTCGGTTGGCTCGAGCGAACGGACTGTTGCTCGATGCGAGCCTGGATCTTACTGCTGCCCTCCGCTCTGCAAACACACGGAGGAGACAGAGCAGCTGTCAGTACGCTCTGCTCTTTAACATGAATCTATTTCAGCGTCAGCCCACAGTCAAACCTCCAGTTTCTCACAGAGTTCTCTGGAAGTGGAGACATTGACATCTGACCTGGTTTTCTTGACCTGGATGCTGCTGCTAAGCTTCTCCAGCACGAACTCTCCGGTGTCGTGGTTGATGATGAGCACGCAGTCCTTCTGATACGGCCGCTTGTTTCCTTTGAATACTGTCATTGGAGGCGTGGAGCCCTGGGAGAAAACATGAATTTAAATATCTATAATTTACTATAATTAACCAGGAACCTGACAGGAAACATTTTTAGAGTGGCTGCCTACAATAATGAGAACAATGATTAAAACCATTGACAGGTTAAGTGATTACTGTTGGTTTTCTTTTAATAAAAGATTATGGGGTGAAATTCTGCATCCTGGCATTTACAATAAAGTTACTCAACACTAGGGGTGTGAAAAAAAAATCGATTTGGCAATATATCCCGATTTTCAGCCGCCCAATATAATATCGATTTTTCAGCTCCTAATATCAATTTTTTTAGGAAAATTCATGTATTAGACACATTGTGAATACTTATAATAATAATAAACAATAAATAGGTTGTTTTGAAGCAAATAGTTTTGACTCAGTTTGTCCTCTGAATGATCAATATCATCTGATGAACATATACAGCAACTTGATTTTTCATCTCTACTTTTAATTTTGATATTAACTGGGTAGAATATCACAGTATATTGTGATATTGCGATATCGTGACAATATCGTAGTGCAAGGTCCTTGCCAATACTCTCCCCTACTCAACACCAGAGCATTTTTCCTGGAAAACTGATTAGGAAGGGTTTAAAAAATAAAAAAATACAATCCTACAAAGACTCTGGGGCGTTCACCCTGTGGGAAGAAAGTCTGATCCAGAGATCCAGCTCAATAACATATTGGGTCTAAGGGATCTATTTTTAACATCAGACACTCCAGGACACCTTTAGATGTTCTCTGTCCAGGACCTGATGGTCACACGTCCATTTATCTATTATCTAAACCCGCTTATACTCATTTAGGCTGACAGGATTTATATTAGACAGACTGTCATGTTATGGCTGTTGAGTCTCAGTAGAGATAACTGCCGTCTCGTCTGATTTATCACTTCATCCAACCTTAAAGTTCCACAGCAAATCAAATCAGCTGACGTACGTTTAAGTGTGAGGGAAATTCTAACTAAAGGAACAACAACAAATATATTTCTGATGCATTTTCTTAACCAAAAAAGGAAGAAGAGAACTCCACAAAGCCTTACTGGAATGTGAGGTAGCGTTATAGTAACTTCATCTCCTTTCCCAACCTGTAGTTCTCCCTCACAGCTCGTGTCGATAGATGCTGGTTTGAAGTCATCTGAAAAAAGAATAGATGCCTGTTTAACTCTTTAATAAACCTCCGTTAATATTCTGATAACAGTCTTGATTTGTCAGGTAACTGACAGATGGTTTAAACATCTGGAAAATTAACCAACTTACACACTGCTTCATCATTTATGCTCGTTCCAGTTTACCTGTTGCAAGCGCATGTTAAAGTGTTGCAATGCAACGTTCTCTTGGGAAACTTTGACTTCTGGCGTTCAGGTAGATGTTCCCATGACAACTTTATAAGATTTTTGATGGCTTGGTTCAAAAGTGAAAATGAAAACTCCAACAAAAAAGCAATCGTAACAAGTACAAAACACACATTTTGGTACAACCACAATTTCAAGAATGTTAAGATGCTATGTAAAATGTAAACAACAGAATTCACATTTTATTCCCAATAGAACATAAAGAATATATCAGATGTTGAAACTTAATGAAATTTCATGAAAAATATCAGCTCATTTTGACTTTGATGGCAACAAGACATCTCAAAAAAGCTGGAACAGGGGCAACAAAAGGCTGGAAAGGTAACTGGTGCAAACCAAAAACGAATGGAGGAAGGTTAATTAGATTAATTAGGTTAATTAGCAGCAGGTCAGTAACATGACTGGGTGTAAACGGAGCATTTCAGCGAGGCAGAGTCTCTCGGATGACAAGATGGGCAGAGCTTCACCAATCTGCAAAAAACTGTGTCAAACAATTTTTGAACAATTTCATTAAAATGTTCAATTATAAAGTCCTTCCATCTAAAGTACATAATATCACCAAAACATTCAGATAATCAGGAGCAGGGTCTGTGTTCAAGGGACAAGGTCAAAGGTCAAAACTGGATGTGCATGATCTTTGGACCTTCACACAGCACTGCATTAAAAACAGACATGGTTCTCTACTGGACATCACTGACGGACTCTGGGAAACTTCCAGAAATCACTGTCTGTCCACACAGTTCACCCACAATCCACAAATGAAAGTTAAAGCTGGACCATCAGAGAAGAAGGCACATGTGAACATGATCCAGAAAAGACTGTCTTCTCTGGACCAAAGCTCATCTAAAATGCTCTGAGGATAAATGGAAAACTGTTCTGTGGTCAGATGAGTTAATTTAGAAATGACATGGACACCATGTCCTGCAGAATAAAGAGGAGAGAGACCTCCAGCCTGTTATCAGAGGACACTTCAACAGCATCTCTGATGGTGGGAGGTTGGATTAGTGTCACACATCTGGAAAAACACCATCAATGCTGACGACTACATAGAGGTTTTAGAGCAACATCTGCTCCCATCTAGTCAACGTCTCTTTCAGGGAAGAACTTGCATATTTCAGCAAGACAAAAAACTCTGAAAACTCCAACAAACTGGGTTCCTCATTTTGCAGACAGTCGTGAAAAGAAGAGGAGATGCTGCACAATGGTAAAAAAAAAATCACCGTGATCCAACCTTTTTGAGATCTGGTGCTGCCTTTAAAGTCAAAAAGAGCTGATATTTTCTATGAAATGGTCAAACGGACATGTTTTTCTATGTTCTACTGGGAATAAAGTATGGGTTTATCAGATTTGCATATAATTGCATTCCGTTTTGATTTACGTTTTACACAGCGTCCCATCTTTTTTTTTTTTAAACTTTGGAATATGGGTTGTATTTGTTTTATTGGATTTTGTGTATTGAACATTTATTGAGATTAGAGGACATTCAGCTATAAATAAATGCATAGATTGCACCTCACGTGCAAACTAAAACAAGGACGTTTTGTGATGAAATCTGTTGAAAATCTTTAGTTTTTAAAACCGGTATCTAATAAAATTACTGCACGTGAAATTGTACAATCAACATCTTTAAATGCTTATCTCAATTCTGGCTCGTTTTTGTTCCTTAGATGGACTGATGTATAGATCCTTCAAAAGAAAATTACTGAATGACTTTCTCCAGATGACACCTCTCCGTTCATGTGAGTTAACCAGTCCCTAAGAACCACTGATTTAAACCTGCAGCTGATTTAAACCTGCAGCTAATTTAAACCTACACCTGACCAGATCAGGGTCACGGCTCTCCGTCTCTCACACTCACATCTGATGGTGTGGAAGGAAGACTTTGGCCTCTTCTCGAAGCTTTCTCCGAGCTTCAAAACATGCTCCTCTTTATCCAGTAGCGGGTTCGTGTTACCGTTCATGGTTCCGCTTGTATATAGTTGTTAACATGTATTTCTTCTTGAATTACAGAAGCTGAATCCCGCGACCTCGGAGCGACTTGAGAGATAATCCAATTATTAGATGCAGTTAGCCCACAGAGGCTAAGCTTTAGCAAAACAACGCTTACGTCAGTCTCCTTCCGCTTTTTGTCCGACTGTCAAATGCCACCGAAAAATGTAAAAAGAACTGTCAAGTATCTATGGATAAACTAAGTAAATTACTCACGACACCTTATGACACTTATATTTGGTAAATACCGAGCAAACATGACATCGCGTAACTCGTCCACGGAACGAATTGTCATTGTAAACGCCACCCGGAAGAATTTAATCAACACACAAGACTGGGGCAACTGTAGCCAAACATATAACACGTTTATGATAATATGTAGTTTTTCATTTTTATTTTATTGTATCAATACAATTACATATATAATAGCCTGGATTAAACGCTTGACATCGCAGCATATAATTGTTAAAAACGGATCAAGACTCGGGAGTTTATTTTGTGAAAGCACCATGGAAATGTCAACAAATGATAAACGTGGTGTTGATGAGACAGAAGAGGTGTCCCCATGTGTCCCCGGACAAACGAAAACCGCCAGAGTTTTGACTGCAGATGAGCTGGGCAGACTGAGCACTGAGCGGGTTTTGGTGTCCGATTTCAAACAGATGAAGTTGGAGAAGGAAGCTCAGAAAAACTGGGACTTGTTTTACAAAAGAAACTCCACGAATTTCTTCAAGGACAGACACTGGACCACCAGAGAGTTTGAGGAGCTCAAAGCTTGTAGACAGGTGAGCCAAGACCCAGATCTGATCCCTTAAATGTTCTACAAGGAGGAAGTCCTACAACTAGAGAGACCAGTGATGAGTTTTAGAGCTGGAGTTGTATCTTCATCTAGTTTTTCCAGGTGTAGGATGAAATTCCTGTCAGTCTTTTGTCAATACTGCACCAGTTTTACTTGAGCTGAGGCTTGATTGGACATAAGCTGTGCCATTTTATAATTTGGGGGGTTGTTGGATGATTGTCACGGCTCCTTGCGTTGATATCTTTCATCTACTGTTCTGGTGTTCTTTAAGAGTAAAGTAGAGATGTTGTGACATTTTGTTTCTTGGGGCTGGTCATGTAGGTCAATGACTGACAGTTTGTTGTTTTTTTTTTTCCATCATTGCTCTCGGTGCTTGGCTTTATTTGGGGATCTTGTCTCATTTGTGAAAAACAAACTCCAAAGTTTGCTTTGATGCCCTTATTTTCGGCACTATCACCAAGTATCTCTGTTAAAAGTATCAGAAATACTCCAGATTAAAATCATGGGAATAAGAAGGTCTTGAGTTCTAAAATATGCACAATTTACTCATTTCCAATAGAGGGCGTCATTTTATTTTTAAACTGTTTGCAAATATCATTCAGAGTTCACAAACACCAATGCGGTGGTGGTAAGTGGTGATGTGACTGTCTCCTAAATCTGTATTTGTCCTGCTTTACTTTCAGTTTGAGTCCCAGAAGCTGGTGCTGCTGGAGGCTGGCTGCGGGGTCGGGAACTGCATCTTCCCTCTGCTGGAGGATGATCTCAATATCTTTGTTTATGCCTGCGACTTCTCGCCTCGAGCTGTTGAATTTGTCAAAGTAAGAGGACTAACATTGCGGATGTGAATTGCTTTTGTTTGTCACATTTTGTCATCTAACAGGCACTTCAGGCAATGTAATTTCGTTGTGCTGGGATGCTGAAAAAGTCTCCTTGATCCTTGACTTCTGTCAAAAGCAACTTAAAACTTTGGAACTTCCCAAAAAAAGGCAGTTGGAAATACACTATATTGCCAAAGGTACTTGCTCACCCATCCAAACTATCAGAATCAGGTGTTCCAGTCACTTCCATGTACACAGGTGTATAAAATTAATCACCTAGGCATGCAGACTGTTTCTAGAAACATCTGTGAAAGGATGGGTCTCTCTCAGCTCAGTGAATTCCAGGTGGAACTGTGATAGGATGACACCTGTGATATAAATCCAATCTTGAAATTTCCTCTCTCCTAAATATTCCACAGTCAACTGTCAGCTGTATTATCAGGAAATGGAAGTGTTTGAGAACGACAGCAACTCAGCCATGAAGTGGTAGGACAGGTAAACTGAGGGGGCGGAGTCAGAGGATGATGAAGAACATAGGGAGAAGAGGTCACCAACTTCCTGCAGAGTCAATCACTACAGACCTCCAAACTTCATGTCTCCTTCAGATCAGCTCAACAACAGAGCAGAGAGCTTCATGAATGGGTTTCCATGGTGACGCAGCTGCATCCATCCAGACATCACCAAGAACAATGGAAAGAGTCAGATGCAGTGGAGTAAAGCAGCCACCACTGGACTCTAGAGCAGTGGAGGAACGTTCTCTGGAGGGAAGAACCACACTTCTCCATCTGGTGATCTGATGGAAGAGTCTGGGTTTGGTGGTTACCAGGAGAACGGTACTGGTCTGACTGCACTGATCCAAGTGTAAAGTTTGGTGGAGGGGGGGTTATGGTGGGGGGTTGTTTTTCAGGAGCTGGGCTTGGCCCCTTAGTTTAGTGAAAGAAACTCTGAATGCTTCAGCAGACCAAGACGTTCTGGATGATTCCATGATCCCAACTTTGTGGGACCAGTTTGGAGCTGGACCCTTCCTCTTCCAACATGACTGTGCACCAGTGAACAAAGGTCCATAAAGACATGGATGGAAGAGTCTGGTGGATGAACTTGACTGGCCTGCACAGAGTCCTGACCTCAACCTGATAGAAGACCTTTGGGATGAATTAGAGCAGAGACTGAGAACCAGACCTTCTGGTCCAACATCAGTGTTTGACCTCACTAATGTTCTTCTGGAAGAATGGACAAAATCCCCATAAACACACTCCTAAACCTGGTGGACAGCCTTCCCAGAAGAGTTGAAGCTGTTCTAGCTGCAAAGGGTGGAGCCACGTCATATTGATTAGGAATGGGAGGAGCTAAAGCTCATACGTGAGTCTAGGCAGGTGAGAGAATAGTTTTGGCAGTATAGTGTATATAATCAAAATATTATATATATATTATATATACTCTTCTGATCACTACCCAGTGGGGTTCCCTTTGTGGCCTTTAGCAAGAGCTGGATGAAATAGTTACTCAGCTATGGTCTGTTACCGTTTAACTGAAACAATGACTAAAACAAAAATTTTTCATGCAGATCTAAGGTATCTTTTTTTGTTTGACAGCAAAACCCTCTTTACAGCCCCGAGCGCTGCTGCGCCTTCCAGTGTGATTTAACTAACGATGATCTGAGGGGAAATGTGCCAGAGGACAGCGTGGATGTCGTCACTCTCATCTTTGTCCTGTCCGCTGTCCACCCGGACAGGATGAAGCTGGTTCTGGAGAACATCAGGAGGGTGAGAGCTCAGACAGTCAAGTGGAGAAAGAATCACTGGAGGATTTGTGAAGTTTACATTACATGGATATGTGATACACTGCAAATTATTTGGTTCTTACCAAGAAAAAAAAAAACTTACATTTAGAAGCGTTAGATATTTTTTCTTGTTTTAATAATTACTTTCTTATTTTAAGTCTTATTATAATCTTATATCAAGTAAAACTTTACTTTTTTGTCTCAAACAGGCAGGGAATCCTAAAATGAGACAATTATCACTTAAAATAAGATGTATTACATTTTTCATCCTCCTCATCAAAATAAATCTTGTTTTAAGATTCAATAACAAATTATACTTTTCTTAAATCTAGAAACAAGTGTTCTTACAATCTTAATTTAAGAAATCTTACCAAGTGAAATTATTTTGCTGCAAGGACAGATTTTTTTTCACTTGTTTTGAGAACCTTTTTTCTTAGTTGTAGTGTTTTTATCTTGTTTGAAGACCCCCCTTTTTTTGCAGTGTATATTCTGAATCTGGTGTGCATATAAACTGACAGATGTTCTAAAGACTGGCTAAGAGAGGACTGTTATTCTGGTATCCAGAGTTTGAGACAGTAACTTACACCTGCTCAACCTTCTTTCTCTATTTAAATCCTCTGTTGCATGTAAAAGTTCAAAATAACCTTTTTGTTTTTCAGGGAAATTATCCGTGTTTATTTTTGCACATTTTAAAGAATGACTTGCAAAGAATTGTATTGCTGTCTTTATTATATTTTATAATCATCCCAACTTTTTTGGGGAAAAAAATGGCTGTTTCTATTGGGGATGTCCCGATCCCGATCCCCTGATCGGATCAGCCTTCGATCTTAAAAATTTAAGGTGGATCGGATCGGCCGATCAACCTTATTATAACACACCAATCTTTTTTTCATTATTTTTTTCTCAAAAAGTGATCCTGATTAACACAAATTAATAAAGTAATCATAATACACAAACAAAAATATTTTTAAAACTATATACATTTAATAATTTGCATGGCGGGAGCAAACGCTCTGTGAAACTTTTAAAAGAAAGGACAAACTCCCGAAAGACTCGGAGAAATACAGAAAAATCACCGAGCTAATCGCTGAATGTATTACTGAGGACGACCAGCCCATTCAGTTTATGGAATACAAGGCATTTAACCGGCTCATTAATTACCTCAAGCCGCGTTCCCATCATTACACGAACGACAAAGGACACAAAGGTGCGCGAACATGTGCAGCGGGTCTTGAAAGAAGTTAAGTTAATATTTTATGTTATTTTTATTCTGATGTGATTTCATTGATTGCAAAGACTTTTGCTAGTGTTTTCATTGCCTTAAACTGCTAGCTAAGTTCACCTGCTGCTATTTAAATGGAAGTGCTATGTTCTTTAGTACTGAGACTGTTGAACAGTCACTGTTCTGTAACTAAATGTGTTTTATAATAATTCTCCCAAACAAAAAAGAAAGAAAGAAGAGTGTTTAAATAAGTTATTGTTTATTTTATGAGGTGATAAAAGCTATTAATCTCAGCTTGTAAGCAGGCCTATTTATTAATGTACACAGGAAATAAAATGCATGGGAAATTAAACTCTGTTTGCCCACTCAAAAAAAAGTTAAATCGGATCAGGAAAAATCGGGAATCGGCCGATCATCAAAATTAAAGATTGGAAATCGGATTGGGACCCAAAAAACGTGATCGGGACATCCCTAGTTTCTATCAGGAGGCTTCAGAAGTGCTCTTGGTGACTATTATACAGTTGACAGACGTCGGTGTGTCGTGACTCAGGTGCTGAAGCCTGGAGGCATCGTCCTCTTCAGGGATTATGGCCTGCATGACCACGCCATGCTCCGCTTCAAATCCGGAAGCAAGCTGGGGGAGAACTTCTACGTCCGGCAGGACGGAACGAGGTCCTACTTCTTCTCTAAAGGTCAGTAAATTCTTTTTGGAAAATTGTTGCGTTAATGGATGTTTGTTCCATCTGTTATCGAGCAGACAGGTGGGTTGTTGCTATTGATGAAAAGGTTATAAAGATATATTTGAAGTATAATACAAAACATTGTGTAAATACTGTGGGATAAATGTCTGTTTTATGAAGCATCTGACTGTTACAGCTGCTGATTCTCAGTCAAATCAACATCTGAGAACTGCAGCCGGAGCCCCCCCGAGCCTAAATAATGTGTTTAAAATATGTTTAAAAACCGCAAAAAAGTAGTGAGACACTGCAGTGAAACAAGACAAAGGCTCAACTTTGGTCTTTCTTTTACCTTCACAGCCTCTGGTCTCTGAACCGTAGTAAACAAACTGCTGGTATTGTGCTATTTTTGGCCCGTAATTAGCGGGTAACATGCTAACAACAACAAAAGAAACAGTCTGGTTTTCTCTGCGTGGAACGAGCACTTTATTCTGGCACTGCAGGAACTTGTAACATCACACAGGTTGTATTGTTGGGCTCCTGTCGGTTAACAGAGAATGTAAATCTATACACGCTGGGCTGCTGTTGATGCTCACTACACTTTTCATCTAACCCCGTTTTCATTCTGCCGTCCCACGACACACACACTACATTACCCATAAGGCCACACCATTACCCATAAGGCTACCTTCTTAAAGGGGCTAGGCTGGCTCACAACATTTCTTCGCAGTGAGAGAACGCGCACAACATCCTGTGATGTTACCATTATGTTTTTCTTGATTTTTTTATTATATTATATTATATATTTCTGAAAAAAAATAATAACTAAAACCGCGGAACTTAAAGCGCGAATTGTCAAGGGATCACTGTAAATATTACTTAAGGGTAAGTTTACTTTCTACACAAACGAGATAAGTTCACAGTTCAAAAAAATTAAAACCAACTACAGTAATTACCCACACTTCGTGGTCTCAGTACATCGCGGAAGTTTCAAAAATATTAATTAAAAAAAAATATATTCAAAAAAAAAATAAAACGAAGCGCGCGAGGCTGAAGCGAACCCATCACGTGTGAACATGTATACTGTATGTACATATACATGTACATGTACATTCACGGTTTTTCGCGGTTTTCCCCATTCGCGGGGTGGGGGGGGGTGGGGGTCACATCCCCCATTAACCTGTGGAGGATTACTGTAGTTCAGTTCATAGTTCATATTCAAAATTTTGGAACAAGAGTTCACCATTTCAAAAAATCAACTAAATATTTCATTTTTAGTTCTTTTTTAAAAATTATTTTTTAATGTTGTTCAATATTTCAATCCCCGACTCCAAAGATTACAGTGTAATCTCTGGAATTGGAGCGACTTCCTCCATGCTTGTTTTAAACATTTGATGACGCAATTGTTAGCGTGGCAGAAGCGACATCCTGTGTTGCCATGTTTGATTTAGGGGTTTGAAAAAAAAATCGATTTTGGCAATATATCGCGATTTTCGGTCACCTAATATAATATCGATTTTTCAGCTCCTAATATTGATTTTTTTTTTTAGGAAAATTTTATTCTATTTATTTTATTTTATTTATTTATTAAATGTGAAAAAACACTAAAAATAAACAATAAATAGGTTGTTTTGAAGCAAATAGTTTTGACTCAATTTATCCTCTGAATGATCAATATCATCTGATGAACATATACAGCAACTTGATTTTTCATCTCTACTTTTAATTTTGATATTAACTGGGTAGAATATCGCAATATATCGTGATAATATCATATCGTGGCCCTAGTAGGCTTGGGCGGTATCCAAATTTTGATACCGTCAAACTTCCCTCACATTTTACCGGGGTATACGGTATTCCCCCGACTATTAAGACGAACAAACACCACCGGCGGACGCCGCGCGTCAAAACAGCCGTCCCCATTATGTGCGCCGCCGCGGGGCTTTACGCCTGAAAAAAAGGCGAGTTTACCTCGAAACAGCAGTTTAGTGCTTCAATATAAAGTTGGCTCAACTACAGTTGTTATTTATTTGTGTATTTCTTGCTTTTCACTGTAGTTTTAACTGTTCCTTCTCTGCTCCAGCTGCTCTCTCTGCAGCGCTGAAACGCGCTTTATAGTAAAGTGTCTGATGCTGGACGTTTCCATCCACCCATCCATTTTCTATACCCGTTTCATCCTTGAAGGGTCACAGGGATCTGCTGGAGCCTATCCCAGCTGTCTACGGGCGAAAGGCAGGGGTGCTGGACGTTTCACTTTCTATAAATTCTTCAACATAAAAGTCAAACATTGTTAGTTTCATTAGAAGCTTTTATTTTGAAGCAGCAAACTCAGGAAGTGTTGTTTTCACAGTCAGTACCTTAACAGGACGAGTCAAACCGAGATCAGCTGCGAGCGAACATGAATAAACGGTAAAATAAAGCAGAACACACAGTACACACAGCGATACAGGAGAGAAACTAAACTTTAAACCACAGAAATCATTCATTGCATTTTTTTATGACGGTATTGAAACTGATACCGCTGCTATTTTTAAATACCGGAAGTATACAGTATTACCGTAATACCGCCCAAGCCTAGGCCCTAGTATCATGATACATATCGTATTGTGAGGTCCTTGCCAATACCCACCCCTAGTTTGATTGATTTCCTCAGATACATATCAGGCTCGTTTGTAGTGTATTTTAAATGCGGTTCGCTGGAAACCTGGAACGGTTTTGACTGTGAGTGAACTTTGAGAGAGCGTCGTTCACAAGTTAGTTTTTAGTTAGTTAGAATTTATTGTCATTGTACACATTATAAACATACACAACGAAATTCCCTTGGGGCTCCCACAGCTTACACTCAGCACCTAGAACACAAACACCGAGCAAAAAAAAACATGTAATACAACACATACAACATCCCTTCATCACCGTTCATTTAGCAGTGTGATCGTGTATGGGAAGAAACTGTTCAGGAATCTGGATGACCTGGCTCTTATGGATTGGTAGAGTTGCCCCCTCCTTGAGCGGAGGGGCTTGAAAATGTGGTGTGCGGGGTGAGATTGGTCTCTGGTTATGTTCTCTGAGCGACGTAGGCAACGAGACGTGTTGATGGAGGAGATGGATGGTAAAGGGGACCCAATGATCCTGCTCGCCGCCTTCACCACCCTCTCAAGAGCATCTTGTTCTGCTTTAGTGCAGCTTGAGAACCATACAGTCAGACAATAAGTCAGTATACTCTCAACCGCACAGTGATAAAAGTTAACAAGGAGGTTTGATGGTAAGCCATCCCGCTTCAGCCTCCTGAGGTAGTACAGGCGTTGCTGAGCCTTGCCGATTACTGAGGTGGTGTTCTTATTCCAAGATAAGTCCTCACTCAACCAGACACCAAGGAACTTGAACCCTGTGACCCTTTCTACTTCCTCATTGTTGATGAACAGGGGCCGATGTTCAGGCTCGGATTTCCTGAAGTCGAGGATCATCTCTCTAGTTTTCTTTATATTGAGCGTCAGGTTGTTTCTAGCACACCAGGTTCCCAGGGTAGCTACCTCCTTCCTGTAGGCAGACTCGTCATTGTTTTTGATAAAACCTATGACAGTGGTATCGTCTGCGAATTTCACAATCAGATTAGGGGGAAAGGAGGGGGAGCAGTCGTGTGTCAGCAAAGTGTATAATAATGGGCTGAGCACACATCCTTGGGGTGCTCCGGTACTGAGTGAGAGAGTGGACGAGATGTGCTTGTCTAATCTGACTGCTTGAGTCCGGTTTGTGAGGAATGATAGGATCCAGTTGCACAGAGAGTTAGACAGGCCCAATTCATGGAGTTTGCTGATGAGTGTACGGGGGAGAATCGTGTTAAAGGCGGAGCTATAATCAATGAAGAGCATTCTCACATATGTATTTTCCTTCTCTAGGTGTTCTAAGGTGGAGTGTAGCACAAGGGCTATAGCATCTTCAGTTGATCTGTTCCGTCTGTATGCAAATTGGTGTGGGTCAAAGGAAGCCGGGATGATAGATGTAATGTGTTTCATAACCAGTCTCTCCAAACATTTGGAGAGACTGGTTATGGTGAGGTGAGTGACTGGTGAGGATTGAACACAACTGCCCAAATGAACTCGTTCCTACCCGACGCTCGTCAAGGGCAAAATACAAACTAGTTCGTGAACTTTCCTTCAGTGAACAACACTGTCTGTATAGTAAAGGTGCAGCTATTTCCTGAAAATTAGAAACTGTAGCATCACAGCGAGATGAAAAAGTCAAACGTCACGTCAGTGATTAAATCCACATATTCTGCTCTTTCACAGCTCATCAGAAGTCACTCCAGCATTTATTCGTAACTGTTCTGAAGTCCCCTCTTTTCACCTGCTTTCAGAGTTCCTGGCTCAGCTGTTCGAGGAGGCGGGCTATCGGTCAGTTTCTAACGACTACGTCCTGAGAGAGACGGTCAACAAGAAGGAAGGGCTGTGCGTTCCCAGGGTCTTCCTGCAGAGCAAGTTCAGCAGGCCCGGGCAGCCGCACGGCTCCTGATGTCACCCGTGTCTTTGGTCGCCTCGCAAACTGGACTCCAGACGATCAGGAGTGACGATCCAGGTGATCCGGAGCTCATCTGTGTTCTTACAGATCACAAAAGACTGAAATGTCAGGCTGGGGCTGGATGGCAGAGACGAACGGATCTGTGCCCTGTGGAATTCTGGGAATCCAAGTAGTATTGCAGTATCGGATGTGGCCCATGTTCTGCTTCTTTTAGACCACGTGGGAAATGCCAATAAATAACATATTAAACACATCTCAGGAGACAAACTCGTTCTGCTAAGACCGATCCCGATGAGGGATTAAATGATTGGTATTTATTTCCAGGTTAATTTCAGTATTTTACACCATATTTGTCCATTAACACTCATTGTCAAAGGTCCTTTAAAACAGTTTTAAAGAATCAAGAAGAGTGACATGCAAGAAAATGGAAAGTGTGGTTTTCCCCTTCAGACTCTCTGCCATAGTTGAAACATGACTTCAGCCGAGGACCCAGCAGTCATTGCAGTTTCCTGTCCTGCGGTTGGGCTTTTACACCTCCTACCAAGTAAGCAGAGAGGTGAGAAAGCTGCAGACGGTGAATGTATGCTGAATGACGGGACTGCTTTAACAGTTAACCACCCAATACTCTTTTTACTTTCTTTATGTGGAAAAGATAACATCTAACTTTGTAGCTGAATACTATTTAATCACTATATTGTGATATATATATATATATACACTATCTTTTCTCTTTGTCAGTATAAGCTTCAGTATTTAGCAGGAAACACACTTTTAAGGTGCTACTTGGGTTTGTATGAGCCAGAAGTTACAACATTGACCTGAGTAAAACAAGCTAAAGAGGGTAAAAGCGCAGCTGAAGAAGCAAGAGGGCAGGATCACATCTAATTTGTTTTGCAACTGAAGCCATCACAAGTCATTTAAAATAAAAGATGTTTCTTTGTTCAAAATGCCCCTTCGAATATGCAGCCTGAGAATATGTGCTTGTTCCAGTCCAGCTCAGCCAGATGATCAGTCTGCAAGAAAGCGGCAAACAAACCGAGGTATTAGTGAGGATTTAGGGGCGGAGCTTCGACCTAACGCTTAAAAATGCAACGCCTCAGTCGCAACAATACCTTTGACCCTAATGGTGATGGAATGTCCGATCGCTTTCTCCCCGGTCTCGCACTCAGCCTTGCATTGATACGTGCCGGTGTCCTCCGGTGTCAAGTTGAGAACCTCCGTCACGACCTGTCTGCGCCTCCTGTGGTCGCTGGTGACAGTCTCGTTCACCGTGGTGGAGTACTTCCCGGCGTCGGTCAGCTCGGTGGGCTTGATGGGGTCCTTGATCCACACGACGTGCACAACGCCGCACTGCCGGAAGCTGTATCGTGCTTCGCAGGACAGTTTGGCCGAAGACCCTTCATGAGTAGTGATGGTCTTCTTAGGGTAAAAAACCTCTAAGGAACCTGAAACAGAAAGGAGGAAAAAAAAATGTGTCAGAGAAGCTGAAATAGTTTAGCAGTTTGTAGCGTAGATGAACAAGCTCAGACTTATCTGGGTTTAGCAACAGCATGACCAACTGCTGTAGGAAGAAGGAAGAAGACTCCTCGAATACGACCTAAAGGGCTCCTGACACCAAAAATGATGTTAAAATCAAGAATTTGGGCGCACTCTCCCGAATGAAATGATGTATAACATTGCAACATTGAATGTCAGAACGTTGACGAAAACTTGTTTTGAATCACGCGCCACCGACAAAAATCGATTGAGCGGCCAGCCCTCAAGCAGCCGGGGAAGAAGGCGGATATGACGTCACATGGAGAACCTGCAAGGCTTGTGTTGCAGCCGTTTGCATTGCTAGCAGGCGTAAACTGTGCTTGTGGATGACTTTTTCCGAGCAAACCTCCTTCATTTTTTGCAATATGCCGGCTCCATGTGTGGCAGGGTTTTGTTCGAATACCAGGGAAGGTGGATGCAGTCTGTACACATTTCCAAAAGACCGAGTTCGACGGGAGCAGTGGGTTCAGCAAGTCAGGAGGACGAGGGACAAGTGAATAAATTCATCATTTGGAAAAGGGATGAAATCAATGGGCTCAGAATTTGTCAGATCGTCTCCACAAAAACCAACAGGCTCATCAAAATTTGCGCTCCACTTTTGATACTCTTCCTATTCTCTCAGGAACTCTCAGCTGCCACCATCATCACCGTGATTTCTGGTGCACCATTAGCAGTGTTTTTTTCCCCGGCTTCTCCCTTGTTGCCAGAACTGTTTTCATCCCCGCTACATTTTTCCATATTTGCGGTGTTATGAGCCCCCCTGACACCTCGACCTGCTTGGCGATCGCAGAATGCTTCCACCCCGACCACACTGAGGCGAAGCAGCCGATATACTATGTGCTGATTGTGGATTACGGCACGCGAACTGCATGTCTTCCTCCTCGTAATCGGAGTTTGCCAGAACCTGACAAAGTACTTTGTGAATGGTAAACTGACCACTCAGCATCGTGAGTAAATGAAAAAAACACTCTTTCGCTCTGCTCTGCTCTCGTTACGCTCAGCATTTCTACCACTGCTGCGGCGCGTGTCTCTGCGCCGGATGATGTTTTTCAAACTCATTTTACGCTAAAACTTTGAATAGCGCGACCACCAAAAAGGGTCCTCAGATTACAGGCACACATGTCTGCCATCTCCTGGTGAAAAGTAATAACTAGATTCGGCTTCACGTTTATAGATACAGCCCGTTTTATTCAGCAATGTTGCTTGTCGCAATATTGCGACTTTGGTGCTTAAAGGGTTAACTGCATAATAATAATTAAAGTTTGTCAGCCTGAGGAATAAGAGGGACAGGATGATTTTTACCATTCCGTGTTTTGAAGTTGTGATGTTAAAATTCATGCCGTGTTCATTTTGAGGCCTAAACTTGCTAAAACTGCTGTGTCATGCTGTGGCATAAATTAAGGCCATGACTCTTCGCCTCAAATCCTGCCTCATTTGAGGCCACCGGTTGTTTTGGTGTCGTCTCCATCAAGTAGCTAAGTTAGGTCTAGACAGATCCCAAGGTTACTGTGTTTTTTCCACTTGGTATTAGATGAACTGCCCGCCTTTCTGTCTTTGTCATTCTGAACAATCCAGTGTTCTGTGATGACTAAATAAACTCCGTTTTGCACCTTCGTCGTTTGTCAGTGCCTTGTTTAACAACCGAATAGATTGCATCACCAGTGCACAATAATAATAATTCTTACGACTGAGAGGATATCCAAATTCTCAGGTAACAGAAGTCTCCCAATATCTTCTGGGATGGGTTCGTCGGGTCCCTCCTCATCTGTCTCTGGCTCTGAGGGAGAGTCTGACAACTCTGTTTCTGGGGGCAACTCGTCCAGATACGGCTCAAAACGATACGGCAAAATGCCGCCCCCGAGTTCCTCTGACACACCTTGCACGACCTTGTCTATTTCGAAAATAGCCTCAGTGACCGAGGAATGGTCGGAACAATCCGAAAATCGCTCGATCTCATCATTCTGGTGACTCGCCATATTGTACTTGCCTGATGAGGATGTTCTCCCTGTGATGTCATAGCCAATATGGCAACCGCCAAGAGCGGCGGATTGATTAATGTAACATTGTACCAGGATAAACCACAAATAGTTTAGCGTTGACGATCATTCATATCATCAAAGCTATCGGGAATACTTATAGTTATACAATCAAAGCTTATTTTAGGGTTCTGGTGTCAGCAGCCCTTTAAACCAAGCTGATGTGTCTCCTTTAATCCCCGTTTCTGTCCTATGGTACGATTTAAATCCTGACTAAACTCTTCAGACAAATGATTTCTATTCAGATGCTTCGCAAAACTCCATTGCGAACCACTGGGTCAAGGTCTAAACTGCTCCTCTTACTGGACTGTTGTAAAACCAGACTGTCACTCCCACTCATTCTCAGCATTTTATACTTGACTTTTATTTGAGTTTGATTTACTGTGATGTTAAAATGGCCCTACAGCCAGACCAGGTTAAATCCTGCCGTCCAGCCTGTTTGGATCCAGTGACGATTCCCTGTGGGCACAGCTACTGCATTAGCAGCATTAAAAGACACTGGGAGGAAGAGGATCCTAATAAAATCTACAGCTGCCCTCGTTGCAAACAGACTTTCACATCGAAGCCTTGACTGGTGAGGAATGATGTTTTTGCTGAGTTAGTTGAAACTATAAAGAACACAAAACTTCAAGCCGCGACAGCTGATGATGTCTTTGGGAGACCTGTAGATGTGGCCTGTGGCTGCTGTGTCAAATGAAAGCTGAAAGCCGTCACATCTTGTTTGGTGTGTTGGGTGTCCTACTGTGAGTGCCACCTCCAGCCTCACCACAAACCTTCAGCCTTTGAGAAGCACAGGACGGTTGAACCTTTCAAAGGAGTGCGGGAGAATTTTTGCTCTCATCACGAGCAGGTGATGAAGATCTTCTTCTGCAGCCATGAGGAGGTCATCTGCGTTCTTTGGTCCCGATCATTCACTTCCCGCTAGCCGCTACCCACTAGCCGCTACACAAGTTGCAGGTTTAGGAACCTCCACTAATTGCTAATGCAATCTTCCACTCCCTAAAGCATCTACCCGTTATGCAGACTCCCTTACTCACATTGTAGGTGTGGCAATGGGCGTGTCTTTTGCCCTTTCTGCAAACTCTGTATCTTGAGATCGCGGATGTCGGCGTGTACAAGAGCGTGTCCAAATGGCATCAATGTGCGTCCACCTGGTCACATGTGGACGTGCACAAACGGCTCTACCTCCTGAATGAACTCTTGTATAAAAAGCATAATCTGGCCTCAGTTGAACCCCTGAGAAAATAGCAGAGATCGTCTTAAAAGGCTTGCTCGCCAGTTAAACCATAGACGAACAGAGCGTGTTTACTGGGAGCGCACCGACTATCTGGGACTTTCACTCTGCCCAAACACCCGTCCTTCAACACACTTTGAAGACGCTGGAAACTGGAGACAAGCTACAGCACATCCTCAATGAGGAATGGTCAGAAATCCCGCTGAGGGTGGTTGCCTGAAACCAAAAGAAAAGCCACGGTGATGAGACAGCAGCAGCCCTATTCCAGTCACCCGGACAGATTCACCGACTGGCTTCAGGTCCTCAGCAGGGAGAGTCTGACGGCCGCTGTTACTGGGAGGTGGAGAGGGGAAGCGGGGGGGTCTCAGTATCTGTTTCATACAAGGATATTAGCAGGACGGGTGATGAAAGTGGGTTTGGAAACAACGACAAGTCTTGGGCACTTAAATGTTTTGACATAACTTATCATTTCAGACACAAAAAACTCTCAGGCCCCCAGTCCTCCAGAATCAGAGTTTTCCTCGATCACATGGCTGGAACATTATCACGTCATCTTTCTACGGCGTCTGTGGAATCATGACGCTCTTTCACAAAGTCCAGACGACGTTCACTCAGCCGCTGCATGCAGGAATCTGGGTCTACTGAGCTGTATGAACTGGGGCAGAGACGATGCACTTCAAGGAGTGAATGCCAAGATTTGGTTTTTTGGTTTTAGAAATACAACCGCTGCTCTGGGAAAGAGGATGTGCAGTTAGACCGGAACGTCTTGGAACTATTTCCAGTAAAAATATTAGTTTGATGGAGCACAGATGAGTGAAAAGAAGAGAGCAGATGCCTCTGTAAAACCAACTTTCATAAGCAGTTTAGACAAGAAAACACCTCTGCTTATCAGTACTTTTTCAGAAGTTTTACACAACTGGTTGCGTTAGCCCCGTGACACTGCAGAGGATTGAACAGGCAGAGATGATGGATGGATGGTTGTGTTAGTTCACGAAGAAATTACGTCTACTTTCGCCCCTGATGGTGTGTAAATAGAAATGAAATGGAGTAAATGCACATTTAATCACACCTCTACAAAGCTTCTCATCATATATACCACAATCAAGATGTTTGGGGGGAAGTTTTTGAGTTCAGCATCTCACCCAAAGACACTGTCGGACGTTGGGTGTGGTTGGAAACGAAAGCACGAACCTTTCGCTTGAAAGGCGGCCTACTGTAGCCACAGCTACCGTTGTGAAAGAATTTGAAAGGTCGGCACTTGCAGGCCGTCTCTCTTCAGCCAGGAGAAAAGGCTAAACTCTGACAACCCTTTCAGACAAGACATACTTGTGTGGTGTTTCTGTAATTGTTCTGTCATGAGGTCAGACTTTTATCGTGCCTGCTGGAGCCCGTAGAGTCAGAGATTTATTTGTTAATTTACCTTAACACAGGGCTTCTCAAGCTTTTGCAAGCCCCCTCCCCAAAGCTGATTCAATGCTGTGACTGTAAAACCCAAACTGCAGATATTATAGCAAGGCAAGTTTATTTGTACAGCACATTTCATGTACGAAACAATTCAAAGTGCTTTACATAAAACATTAAAAGCATCGCAGAAAAAGAAAGCATTAAAAGGTAAAAGAATAAAAGCATAAAAACAAAGAAAACAGTACAAGAGTTTTAAAAAGGCTGTGCAGATTTGAGCTCCTGAATAAAATCTTATTTAAAGGCAGCTGAGAACAGGTGAGTCTTCAGCCTGGATTTAAATAAACTGAGTGTTTCAGCTGATCTGAGGCTTTCTGGGAGTTTGTTCCAGACATGTGAATCATAGAAACTGAACGCAGCTTCTCCATGTCTGGTTCTGACTCTGGGGACTGATAATAAACCGGATCCAGATGACCTGAGGGGTCTGGTGGGTTCATACTGGGTCAGGAGGTCACTGATGTATTCTGGTCCTAAACCATTCAGAGCTTTATAGACCAGCAACAGAACTTTAAAGTCTATCCTTTGATGGACAGGCAGCCAGTGTGAGGACCTCAGAACTGGACTGATGTGGTCCACTCTTCTGGTCTTAATGAGAACTCAGGCAGCAGAGTTCTGAATGAGCTCCAGCTGTCTAACTGATTTTTTTTTTAGACAAACCAGTAAAAATGCTGTTACAGTAATCAAGCCGACTGAAAATGAACACGTGGACGTGGACATCAGATCTTTTATCCTGGAGATGTGCTGCAGGTGATAGTAGGCTGATTTAGTGATTGCCATTATGTGCTTTTTCAAAGTTTAGATCCATGAGTCCATCACTACACCCAGATTTCTGGCCTGATTGATGGTTTTTAGATCTATAGATTCAAGCTCTGTGGAGACCTGCAGTCGTTTCTCTTTGGCTCCAAAAACAATCACCTTAGTTTTGTTTTTGTTCAGCTGTAGGAAGTTAAGGCACATCCAGTCATTCATCTCCTCAATGCATTTACTGAGAGTCTGTACAGGGCCTCGGTCTCCTGGTGACATTGTAATATATATCTGTGTGTCATCAGCGTAGCTATGGTAACTAATATTGTTGTTCTTTATTACCTGGGCCAGTGGGAGCATGTAGATGTTAAACAGAAGAGGCCCCAGGATGGAACCCTGGGGAACGCCACATGTAATTTTTGTCTGGTCAGATGTAAAGCTGCTTACTGACACAAAGTACTTCCTGTTCTCCAGGTACGTTTTGAACCAGTTCAGTGCAAGTCGGGCAGCCGCAGTGCATTGTGGGTGAACAAAGCGGAGATGCATTTTGTTATAAAATGCCTTTGTTATATCCTTTATTGCTCTTGTTCTGTTTTCTTGGCTTTAGTGTGTTTATTTCGAGGGTTTGTCATGGGTGTAGGACTGTTTTTTGGGGTGGTTTGTAGATTATACTAACTGCGGCTTTGAAACCGTGACAGAGACTGATGACGCATTTCGTCAGTGAGCGGCCGCGCTTGTTCAAGAAGATTGGGTCAGCGTTCATGGACGGTCATGGTGCTGCATCGTATATAGCATTGATTAATACGGGACATAATGTGCGGGGAAGTCCAGAGATGTGTCGTGCTGTAACATTATAACCATTAACATGCTGCATAACATTATAACATTATGTCATTATTATAAATGTCCCTTAATGAATAACAATTTCTGCCAATTTGACATACTAGAAATCTGCAGCATCAATTTCGCACAAATAACAAGCGAGTCTGTGTTATGTCGTGATCGTTTCCAGCCTCTCATTCTGCGCGTGCGCGCCCCTGAGAGAGCGTCCGCCTTAACAGACCGTTCAGACAAGCTTCTGCTCAACGTGCTCTTTGTTACACCAGGTTCAGCAGGTTCAGCTGTTATCATGTCCTCGATCCATAAACACAATAAGTTACCGTATTTTCCGGACTATAAGCCGCTACTTTTGTCCCACGCTTTAAACCATGAGGCTTATACAATGATGAGTGAATTCTCGATGAAAATCTATGAATTTTTCTTCAGCCCTCAGGAGGCGCTCTAGCAAGAAGTGAAAAAAACAAAAACAAACCAAGTAGTTAAAGGTTATTCTGTTTTTGTTAAGTAGCCTTTGTTGGCTATGCTACGCTACATTCATTTTATGAGCATCAATACCTATTATTATTGGACAAACTAATTAATTAATCCAGGTGTGTCATTGTAGCTACTCAGACACATCAGTTTCAGTTTGTCCATTCAGTTTGTTGGTTCTCCAGTGGATTTCAGGGTTCTGAACAGACCTGCCGCAGAGGTAAGGTTTTAATCGCAGATGCGGACTGGACGCAGCGTGGAGCCAGCAGGTCCGCGATCCGGCTCCAAAGCGGATCCGGCACTGAGTGCAAGTGGACCCTGATACCGGTCCGTTTCGCAGGTATGTTCTGGATGTCTTTGCTGTGTGGGGGGGTTTCAGTACACAGGAGGAGGAAAAATAAAGCAACTTGGTTTTAGTGTGCAGGAGGAAAATGAATAAAACCATCACTTTTTTGTTTTGTTTGATCAGCACTTTTACTGCCGTGTTACAGGTTCTGTTCAGAAACAATCAGTTCAGGTATGTGAATAAACACTGATGGTACAAAATCTTTCGATGTAAATATCTTATTTCTTAGCCTGGATACCGGAGGCTTATAGACCTTAGGCTTATATAGGTTTATATGTGACAAAATATATATTTCTTTCAAATTTTGGTGGGTGCGCCTTATTTTTAGTTGCGCTTTATAGTCCAGAAAATACGGTACTTTTAAATATTAAGCTGAAGATGAATATTATCAAGATGAATATATGTTTTTTGTGGTCTGAAGGAAATTTAAATATTTATATTTTGATTAAATTAAGCTTTTTTTTTAAATATATTGTTTTTGTAAATTTTGCAACATATTTTCAATTCATTGACTAAACTGATTATATTCTGCTTATATGTTTGCTCTCAGGTGAGTTCAGATTCAAAGAGACATTTCATTCTGATCCTGGTTTCACTGCAGGAAGACTTTTACTCTCAGTCAAATTTAGATTTTAACTTCATTACAAAATTCTAAACTCATTTTCACAGATCTATTAATAACACTTAGAGCTGTACTGAGTTGAAATACCTTCACCTGATATTTTCAGATAATAAGATCGACTGGTTTTATTTTGACGACCCCGTCTTGTATTAGGAAATGAAAAATTAAAGATGTACTAACCTGCATCTTCAGCATATGACAGATACACAGTCATCAGCAGAAGCCCAGAAAAGAAAGCCATTCTAGACGCTGAGAGGAAACGCTCAGGATGTGCACGAGGGCCAGCGCACAACTGACAAATGTTGGCAGATGTCACATCTACGGAGGCGCTGCTTTCATGCATGCGCACTGGCTGCGCTGTGATGGGTGGAGGATGTGCATGTCTGTGATGTGCAGCGGCACCAGCATCCCCTCCGACCACCAGACGGTTAGCTCTGTTTTCTGGTCTCTGCTTTTTCCATTGTTGCAGTCTTCCTCCTTCACTCTCCTCTAACTCTCTAACAAGCCAAGAGACTTGTTTCCTTTGTCCTAATGGCTACATAGCTTTAAAACTGAAAGTGGCTTGTATGACTTTGCCACAGGATTTGGCCTAAAAGAGAAATCAGCACCAAGATGTCTGTGCAGTCTGATAGGACTGCAGAGAGTTAAAATAAAAGTACCAATGAATAAAATCCTAGTCACATATATATAGAGCGGTTTAGTGTTTTATATGCTTGGTTTGTCAGGTTCGGTGGTTTAAACTCTCTTGTACAGTAATGACATACTTCAGGGATTACAGAGTGTAAATGGCTGTAAATTTGTATTTGCGTGATTGGTTGTACAACAGACCTTTAAAGGGATGCACGGAGCAGAAGGATGAAGCCGGGTAGCGTGGCTCATTACACCCCTAAAGCTGCTGTAAAGACACGGCTGAAAAAGAGCTGTGGTGCTTTATCTCTGAAATACTTTTGACCAAAGCCTGTTGCTGAAATTTTATTAAGGTCTCAAGAAATGATGTCAACTAGTGGAACAAATCAATAACAATAGGCAGTATGACTTATTAAATGATTAATGAGAAATAATAATAAATAGTCCTTATCTGTCAACTAGACAGACAGCGGTAATGCCTTAGATCTGTTTTATAATTCTCTAAAATGCTCAACAAAAAGTCTAAATTTCCTTTTGTATTCAAGCTGAGAATATAAATCTCATTGTTTAAAGTTTTTGTTTGCTGCCTTGTGGCTTCGATGCATTTTTCCATTGGCAGACTACTGACTGTTCATTTCAGATTTACACTTTTTTAAAATTTAAATTTATGAAATATACGAACAATTGTACAAGCAAACGCAACTCACAACAAACACAAAAGTATTAAGACATTGAAATAAAAAAAACAAAAAAATCCAACTTCATGCCAGGGAGATAATTATTGCAGTTTTAAGTAAGAGAAAGTCTTTTTTGCTTTTTTTGTTCTTAATTTTGTCTAATGTATTGCCATACTGTTTAATCTCTTTTATAAAATGTTAAAAAATTTGGCTCAGCTTTGGTTCACTTTTTCACAAGAATGTGATAGTTTCCAAATAAAATAAAATGTTGAATAATAAAGTATATTGTAGTTGTGGAATCGGCTTTATCTTGTACAAAGAAAAAAACTATATCATACAAGTCAATTTGTGTACATTTTTCACGCAACCTTGAAAGGAAATTTGAAACATTTAGCCATAAAAAAAATTGAATAAATGCATTAAAAAAAAGATGAATCACTGATTCTTTAGCATTGTTACAATATTCACATACGTTTTCAGTATTCAAACTGAAACAGTCAAACAATTCCTTTACAGGAAAAAATTTTGTGTAAAATTTTATGGGATACCTCTCTAATTTTATTGAGCGATTTAGCGATTTACAGCGATTTACAGAATGTGATAAAATCCGCCTTCTTGATCAGATCCGGATCAGCCTTTGAAATCTGATAGAGGTTCCCATTGTCAATCCCTGAGTCAAATTTCATCAGTTTTGGCCAATAATTAACGGAGATATTGAGAATCAATTGACCGCAATGTTATCGAAAATTTGAAAGTGATCCAGAATCCAGGATTTCTTCCGGATCACACCCAAAATGAAATCAGTTCTTCCTTTTCACATTTCTGACAACCAGCGTTGGGGTAGTTACTCAAAAAAAGTAATCCATTACACATTACTAGTTACTTTTTAAAAAAGTAATCCCTTACTTTACTTAGTTACTCGCTGCTGAAAGTAACTAGTTACATTACTAGTTACACTACTTTTGGATTACTCTGCAATATCACCTGAGCTGCACCTAACTTGATTGCCAATGAACAACATATAGTTAGAACTTTATTACTGCAGTGCCCAGATCAGCACAAATGTGTATTCTAATGAGGAGGACATACACAAGATCTCTTTTATGCACTTTAATGCAACAAAGCTGTAAAATCACTTTACAGGACCATTTGCCAAAAAAGGCAACAAAACTTGCTGTATGCAAAATGTCTCAAAATAAAATTGGGATTAAAGCTTTCACTCTAATCTTAATTCACTCAGTAAATGTCTGTTTATATTTCCATGAGGTAAGCATCAGCAAACTGAATTTCTTTACAACATAACTTAAAAGAAGTCGTCCTTCCAACCACCCAGTGCAAACAAAGTTTGTTTAAATTATATCATTAAATAAAATAAGACAATGGCTCTCATCACAATATCAGACAATGAATGAGACTTCAATGGAAGATAATTTAACACTACATATGAAATGTAATTTGAAATGTAATTTGTAATTATGTGAACTATAGCTTTACAGTAGATTTTTTTCTTCATCCTACTCGACATTCTCATCAAAGAAATGGTTATACCTCAGCAGGAGGAGTCTCTCAAACCGTTTGTCAGACAACCTGTTCCTCTTCGGAGTCAGTACCAGGCTGCCAAGGCTAAAGAGCCTCTCAACCGGTGCACTAGAGGGGGGGGCTGTGTTGTACTTCAGTGATAAAGTCTTTATTGTGGGGAAACGGTGCAGGATCTCCATCTCTGACCCCGACTGCAGATAGTCAATCGCTTCAGTTTCATGGTTGTAGGGGGCTAGATCCTCCTCATCGAAGTCAAAGAAGTCATTCTTACTTGTGCTGGGGGGGGGGGGGGGGGGGGGTGTCTGAGGCGTACGTACAACCTGCTTGTCGGGGGGGTGAGCACGGCATTCAGTGATCAGCAATGTCTTTAAGGCATCTCTCCTCTCTTCTTCTTTCAGCCACTGCATTTTAAACCTTCATTTCTTCAAACATCATTTCTTCTCCACCTTCATGAAATCGCGCTTCAGTCACTAAGTCACGTAAAATCACGTTGCTGAGGTCAGACAAGCGTTGCGCAGCCCGTGAACGTGCATGAAAAGGATGTTTGATTTTTTTTCTTCTGTCCTCCCGCTCTGCATATAGCTGAACATCTTAAAGCAGGGGTGTCCAAACTCGGTCCTCGAGGGCCGCTGTCCTGGATGTCATAGAGGTTTTCCTGACACAACACACCTGATCCTAATGAATGAATCATAATCAGCTTGTCATCCAGGTCTGCACAAGTCAGTTAATGATCCATTCATTTGAATCAGGTGCGCTGAAGCAGGGAAACATCTAAAGACAGGGGTGTCCAAACTCGGTCCTCGAGGGCCGCTGCCCTGGATGTCTTAGAGGTTTCCCTGACACAACACACCTGATTCAAATAAATGGATCGTCATCAGCTCCTCATCCAGGTCTGCACAAGTCAGTTAACGACGCATTCATTTGAATCAGGTGTGCTGAAGCAGGGAAACATCAAAGACATGCAGGACAGCGGCCGTCGAGGACTGGAGCTGGACACCCATGGCTTAAAGTAACTAAAGTAACGCATTTTTTTTGTCTAAGAGTAACTGTAATGTGATTACACAAATTACAACTGTAACGCGGTACATTACTGCGTTACTGTCGAATGTAATCCCGTTTCAGTAACGCGGTACTTTGTACCGCGTTACTTTGTACCGCGTTACACCCAACACTGCTGACAACTTCTGAAAATTTCATCAAAATCCATCCATGACTTTTTGAGTTATCTTGAACACAGACAGACAAACAGCTAAATGCCGGCAAAAACACAACCTCCTTGGCGGAGGTTATGTTAAAACCTCTTTGTTTTTTATTGACCAATTTCAGATTTACACAATCCAGGGCGTTTGCAGAGGAGTGACGGTGGTAAATTGCCTCCCAGCAGGAAGGATTCATAAACATGGTTGTACTGACCATTGGTGACCACTAGAGGGAGGTAGAGCTACAGTCCCAGTGAGGCGCAGCATCTCCTTGTCTTGTGTCTTCATGTCAACAGACATACAGTTACTACAGTTCCCTGACAATAAACGCAGAAATTCCTTCAGTTTCTTGTTATAAAGTACGGTGTATCTTTAGAAGCAGATCATCTATGAAGATGGTGGCCTGTCTCTTCTAAATCCACGGATTAATTTTCTTTAAAGCGGTTTTGGTCGACAAGTGAGAAAGCCAAAAAACAAACCTCCATCCAGCGTGTAACTCTTCCCACATGACATCTGGGATGAGTTTCAACACCCTTTGTGACTCTGAGCAGGACAAGGTAGGATATGGAAAACGAATAAATGAGTTTAATTAAACCCGGGATAAAAACAGATGAACATCTGTGAGAGTCAGACTTCAGTCTTTGGACTGAGAGCCAGCAGAGCAGTTCAGGGCCGAGAGGAGGCGCACAAGTCTGGTTTCCTCCCAACAAACATGAATTACAATGAAATGAAAGGCTGTTATGGAGCTTTTGTCAAACGTTGCTTAAACATTTCATTGAACCGCAGCTGTATCTTAGAGAGACCTGGTGCCATGCCAGTTCTCGTGTTACGAAAGTCTCTCAGCTGTGAAGGAGCAACTTGATTGAGTGTATGGTTTCCTTTGGTATGTCTGGTATGCCCTGTAAGTGCAGCACAAATGCTGATAACATCTTTTGCATAACAAAACTATAAAACGTAATAGGCTGTAATTGCATTACACAGAGCCAGAATGACCAGTGTTCTACCTGTATATCTACGGCATTTTCTCCTTTTCATAGTTTACTAAACCATAGTAAACTGACATTCATTTATTTGAATTACAGTCCTGTTCATTTATCTGCGAGCAGTCAGATCCTTGAAGAGCAGGCGTTAACTGCGTGAAGTCGGCTCTTCATCCTCCTCATCTGTGCCAGGACCTTTGGCTCCAGGCTGCATGTCACGTCACCTCTTTCTTTACTTTCTTGTCTCCGAACTGTTTCATTAAAGGACACTTCAATGAAAACAAAGCTGACAAAAAAGGTGTCTTCGGAGGAAGTGAAAGGATGATAGAGAGCCGAGCAGAGGGCTGGAGTTGCTGCTGCTGGCAGTAATGCCATAATAATATAATTAAGGAGGCAACAAAATTAATCTATGAATTTTTCTCCACTGATTTCAAAAGCCAACAGGCTGCTGGCAAGACTGAAAATACTCCAAAGATACAGCAAAGTGTGAACTTTGTTGCTCTCGAGCTCAAACGGCTGAGATGTACAATTCAGATGCCGAGGGCGTTGTTTCATCCTGTGCAATTAATGAAAGGAAAAGCGAGTTCCAGTTCCTCGTCCTGTCATCAGGAAGTGGACGGGAAGGAAAAGAGTTGGGGACAGGCAGGTCAGGTACTTCTGCAGCAGTAATGATGTTTCCATGTGAGTGTTTAATGTCTGGAGACGTGCAGTCACTGCTCAATATGGTTTCTTTGTAGAATTTGAGGGAAAATTTTTCAATATTTTTCCTTTTCAAAGCTTTAAAAAAAATCATGCTTGAATGGAATATTTATCATCACATCATATAATCACTGTGGGCACCGTCCCTCCTTAACCATCCAGACATTCAGCTGATGCTCTTATCAGAGGCGCTGTAATGAGGGTCTCAGGAGAGTAAGCTTTAATAAAGTTAGATGGACACAATATGCTCCTTTTCTGCTGTAAATGCCACCGCTGTCTGACTGGCATGTGCAACACACGACGCTCTGTCAACTGGGTTACATTCACAGTCTAGCCCTGCAGCTGACTTTCTGAGTTACTCACAGTAAAGAAACGGGAATTTTTGCCTTTTAGATTACCCACAGCAGGCAGCTAACAGATGAAGTTGGCAGGAGAAGACTTTTCTATTTTTAATCCTTGATCAAGAAAATATCTCCTTGTTTTCAGAGGGAGTCTGGAGTCTGTCCTGACACGTCCCCGAGAGGGCTGGGAAGTTTTCAGATATTTAAGACTGAATAACAGATGCATGTTGTATGTTGTTCTGGTGGAATGAATTCCAGTATTTCCCTTTTCTCCCTCAGACTAAACTGCTAAGAAACTGTGAAACTAAACTAAAGGAAGGAATATTATTCCCCACTGTTTATGTAGACACAACATAAACCCAACGAGTCTGTTAATATCTGTGCATGAATGCAGCATGGAAAAGTTTGAAACGGTGGAGAAAAAAAAACGCAAAAAGCATCACGACTGTGTTCTTTGGTGGCATCTTGGTGCTATAAACCACAACATAATGGTAATGAGTTTGGATCCTGCGTTGGTTCCACTGTACAGTCCTTAATTATTCTCTTTCGTCTAGTCAAAGTGCCTGGGAACAAATCTAATCTTAAGATTTCAAAATTGAAATTTCGAATTGAGTTTAAAATTCTGCTTCTCACTTCCATTTTCTTTCCTGAACATGAATATCCAAATGTCCAGTAGATTTGGAGGACTGGCATTCTACTCCTTTAGGCACCTTTATTATGGAACCAGTTTGGGTTCAGGAGGCTGACACCACCTCCATCTTAAAACTAAACTGAAAACATTTCTGTTCAGTAAAGCCTATAGTCTATAGTTTAGACTAACTATAGTTAGTCTAAACTATAGTGTGTAGGGGTTAATAGTTTTAGCCATAGTTGTAGTAGCTCAGACTAGAGTAGACTCGTCTTAATCACAACTTCGTCATAGCTATGCTGCTGTAGGCCTACGCTGCAGGGGGACACCAACATGAATCTGCTGAGTGGTGTCTCCACTTCTCCTCTCCTCCTCCTCCAGCTCATTCCATAGTTAATTAGGAGCACCTTGTTACTGTAACTGTGCTCCATTTTCTTTCCTGTAGTTTGTTGTGCTGTTTTCCCTCCTTTTTTCTCTTTTCTTTCTGTATATTTGCAGGCCAGAGTTTCCTGAGTTTCATGCTGACTTGCAGTTCCCATCCTCTGTCCATCCCAGCGTTTACCTCCACCTGTGACCGGTGATCTAACCATCTCACCTCAGTGCTGCTACCTGCATCTGTTTATAAAGTCATTTAATTCAGTCATTTGTGTCTCTCCTCTCTCTGTCCTCCATCCTCTCTCTCCTCCATCCTCTCTCTGTCCTCCATCCTCTCTCTGTCCTCCATCCTCTCTCTGTCTTCTGTCTCTCTCCTCTCTTTTTCTTTCTCTACCCGGCTGGTCTTCATCAGGAAGGTCCCCCCATATGATCCAGGTCCTGATCAAGGTTTCTTCCTCTTAAAGTGGAGTTTTTCCTTGCCACTGTTTGGCTTAAAGGTTTTTTCTCCGACTGTGGGAGTTTTTTTTATCTGCCATTATCCTTGTTTAGGGTTTAATATTATAATTTTAGTTGATGATATTTGCTTGGGGGTCATGATCTGGGTCTCTGTAAAGCACCTAGAGACAAATTACATTGTAACAGACGCTGTACGAATAAAATTTAATTAAACTGAATTGAATAGGTTTCACCTTGCCTGGACTACTGAGAAAAAAAATGCCATTTTACATATCTTACGATCACAGTTTCTTATCTAATGCACATTCCTCAGCCGAAGGAGCTCAGTTTCTCTAACGTGGTGACATCTCGTGAAGATGTATGGGGCTGGCTGAGCTAATAACGCTGAATCATCTCCCCCAAGGCCTTAAACAGTTATTTCATTTTGTAAACCTGAATAAGTGTGTATAGTTTAACCAAAGACAAGAGCAAAAAGAAGAGGAGAAGAACAATTTCCTGCAGGAGTCGGACTCAAGTCTCTCAGGTGATGCCTCCACCTGTCCCTTTGAAAAGCATCTTGCTCGATAAAGCTGAGGAGTCACGTGTCATCTAAACGCATGTCAGAATGGTTGCAACCGTTCATGCAAACACTCAGCTGCAGGGCTGATGATCAAACCACTGAGTCGCAGCTCCTGGCTACTCAGTTAGAACGACAACACTATAAGGTTTTCTGTTTTTAATTACTGGATCACTCCTTCAACATGGCGGCAGCGGTCCTGACGGTCTTCCTGGAGTCCAGCCTGCTTCTACCGCACAAGCAGAGTGACCCTGATTGGAAGTGCAGCACAGGTGTGCTGGTCTGTCCATCACTGGTGCCGTTCCCATCTCCAGGTTCCAGCAGACCCCACGACCCTAAACAGGATTCAAGTGGGTGTAGATAGTGGACGTGATCACATCTGAATGACTACTGCTGCGCTCTATCAGCCCCCTTCCCTTCTATATATATACTCTAGATTTCACTGCCAAGTTCCTTTTCCGGTCAGTGAGCCTGGGGGGGGGGTGCGGCCGGCGTTTAGGAGCAGGGAGAGGACACCGCAGGGAGTTCTGTCCTCCTGGAAATGCTTTGGCATATCGTGTCTTACAGATAAATCGGTGGCGGCCTGAGGACAGAACGTGCTGATGTGACTCCGGATGTCCTTCGAGCTTCACGGGTTATGGTGGTGCCTCAGGATGCAACCCGGCCCACAGGGGATAACATAAGTACAATAAATGTTTAATCAGTTGTATCAGCATTCACCAGTCTCTTTCTGCAGATCTTTTTCATAGTTATATCAGCCACATGGTGTGAGTGGCTGCCGTCTACAGACCCTTTTATCAAAAAAAAAAACACAGCAACAAAATGCAAAAAATTTGTTTCCTTCTTTTGGCTTTGACTTTAACGTGCAGCGTCATGAGTACACGCTGGTTGTTGTGAGCGGAGAACAGAAGATACAAGCTTATCAAGCAGGCTTGTCAGCTTCTGAGAGAATTAAACATAAATCTGCGGAGAAACGTTCCACACTTCCATCACATCGGTGCTTCTCTCATAAAACGTGCAGTTGAATCGAAGTCATCTGAGGCTTTTTTCTTTCTTTCCATCAGGCACCATTGTGTTGGTTATCCAACCTGTAAAACCCCACCTCAGGCTCCTGTTTTGTTTTGTTTCTTTTTTTTTCTTTGTCACTGAACACTTTCACCTCTGATGAGCACGACTGATGAAAAAAAAAGTAAATGCAATAATGTTAAGTACAGTGATCCCTTATTTTTCGCGGTTAATGGGGACCGGCGCCCGTCCGCAAAGATCAAAATCTGCGAATGGGAGCCGGAGCCCCCCAAGGCTAAATAATGTGTTTATAATATGTTTAAAAACCATTAAAAAGTAGCGAGACAATGCAGTGAAACAAGACAAAGGCTCAACTGTGGTCTTTCTGTTACCTTCACAGCCTCTGGTCTCTGAACCGTAGTAAACAAACCGCTGCTATTGTGCTATTTTTGGCTCGTAATTAGCGGCTAACACGCTAACAACAACAAAACAAAAAGTCTGGTTTTCTCTGCATGGAACGAGCACTTTATTCTGGCACTGCAGGAACTTGTAACATCACACAGGTTGTATTGTTGGGCTCCTGTTGGTTAACAGAGAATGTAAATCTATACACGCTGGGCTGCTGTTGATGCTCACTCCCCTTTTATCTAACCCCGTTTTCATTCTGCCGTCCCACGACACACACACCACATTACCCATAAGGCCACACCATTACCTATAAGGCTACCTTCTTAAAGGGGCCAGGCTGGCTCACAACATTTCTTCGCAGTGAGAGAACGCGCACAACATCCTGTGATGTTACCATTATGTTTTTCTTGATTTTTTTATTATATGATATATTTTTGAAAGATCTGCGAATAACTAAAACCGCGGAACTTAAAGCGTGAACTGGCGAGGGATCACTGTATTGAAAAACTAAAAAGGGGAAAAAGCTTTTACTCAATAATCAGCCCAGCATCAAATATTTAGGTCATCTATCTACATTAAATAAAAGTATTTGCTACTTTTGCAATGGCGGTGATCAGCGGTTGATGCCTGTGTCTAACTTTCAAGGAGAAGCCTGTAATTAAATCTTTGCCCCTAATTAAGTTACACAATGTTCTAAAATACCCTTGTGTGCAGCATTTTTCTTTCCTACCAGTGCTTTCAGGAAGAGTTATAGGACTGATGTTTGAGCCATAACGAGTACAGGATCCAATAAAAGGGTGATTTACCCTGAACTGTGAGTGCTGAGGAAATTATCTTTGCCGCACTGATGCAGAGTTGTGTGTCCTCCAACACCACACGTCCACGTCGCCTCATATTCAGTCCCAAGAAGCCCAACGAAAATAACTCATCGCACTGACAAAGGGGATGTAAATGCAAGTCTTTAACACGGTGGACATCATTTTACAGTAACACTGCAGAAAGAAGCTTTCGCTTTCTGAAAGGTTCATTTTTGAAGTTACAATGCAGCTTTCTTGTTAAGATAGCGTGGAGCAAATGGAACAAACGTCCACAATCAAATCATTAAAATGCCCAACGTTATTATTCAAAACTATTTAATGCTTTTGGGAGACAAGTGTGGCGGGTTGAACTATAACTGATCACCATGAAACAACAACGACAGAAGGCGGTAACTACAGTGATAAAATGCTGACTAGGGTTGAGTATTGGCAAAGACCTCACAATATGATATGTATCGTGATACTTGGGTCACGATATCGCGATATATTGCGATATTCTACCCAGTTAATATCAAAATTAAAAGTAGAGATGAAAAATCAAGTTGCTGTATAAGTGGATCAGATGATATTGATCATTCAGAGGACAAATTGAGTCAAAACTATTTGCTTCAAAACAACCTATTTATTGTTTATTATTAGTGTTTTTGCACATTTAAGTATTTTCCTATAAATTTGATATTAGGAGCTGAAAAATCTATATTATATTGGGTGGCCGAAAATCGTGATATATTGCCAAATCGATTTTTTTCACATCCCTAATGCTGAACGGCGAATCTAAGTGGCAGATTAAACCTGCTGTTTTTGTCTGTACGCTGTTGCTGCAGCCGAACTTTATCACAGGAGGCACTGCAGCCATGAGTTTACCATCACTGCAAGGTTGTGTGTGATGATGGGGAGAGGAAGGACATTTAGACACGCAGGAGATGATGGTGAAGAATGAAACGCCACTGAGGAGAGTACGAGCCACGTCTCAGGTCACTTGTCTGAGCTTGAATTTCAAGGTTTAAGTGCACAAACATATCTCACTATACGTCAAAAGCAGCAAAAATAAACTCACGTTATTCAGTGCTGTATTTATGCTTTAAATTATATCTCTGGTTTCTGTACTTCTAACGAGGAATAAAGTTGATGAAGTTATGGGAAAGAGTATTGGAAGCTAGACGAAGGACAGAGATGAGCATCTGTAAACAGCTTTGTGGTTTCATGCCAGAAGAAGAGTATGACAGATGCATTATTTGCTTTGAGGACGCTGATAGAGAAGTACAGAGAAGGTCAGAGGAAGCTGCATCAGGTCTTTGTAGACCTTGAGAAAGCAGATGGCAGCTGTGGTTTTGCACGAGGAAGCCTGAAACGGCACAGAGATTTGTCAGAGTGGAGCAGGACATGCATGAGAGCTGGAGGACTGAGGTTAGACAGGAATCTCCACTGAGTATGATGTTTGCAGATGACACTGATCTGCAGTGAGAGCAGGAAGCAGGTGGAGGTGTGTCCTGGAAACGGAAAAGGATGAAGGTTAGCTGCAGCGAGGCAGAATACATGTGCGTGAATGAGAGGGATTAGAGTAGAACCGTGAGGCTACGTGGAGCAGAGATGAAGAAGATGAAGGACTGTAGGGTTCAACAGTCCAGAGTAATGGAGCCTGTGGAAAAGAGGTGGACAGGCTTGTCCAAGCAGGTTGGAACAGGTGGAGAGGAAAAGATGGGGCAGAGTTGGAGGTAGCAGAGGTTAAAATGTTGAGGTTCTCTTTGGGAGTGGCGTGGATGGGTAGGATCAGGAATGAGGTCATCAGACGGACAGGACATGCTAGATCACATGTGTGAAACACAAGGCCCGCGGGCCAAATGTGGCCCGCCACGTCATTGTATGTGGCCATCGAGAGCTTGTGCGCTATTGGCTTAAATTTTAAACCAATATTTTAAGACTTACGCTGCTTTAAAGCGCATATTGACAATAAACTACATCTCTCATAATGCATTTCCTCGTTACCCACAACGATAACAGTATATCACCATGAGCAAGAACTCAAGACAATTTTCAGAACTGATGGAGTTGAGAAAAACCTCTGCAAACTAGTCCCAACACGTCAAAGAGAATAAAAATTGATGCACAAGGAAGACAGATTCATCAACAACGGGAAACGAATACAAGTTTGTACCTCAAGGTGAAATAACAGTATGTCTTTTGTGTTATGAGGCGGTGTCAGTCGTGAAAGAGTTTAATCTACGTCGGCATTTTGACAGAAAACACGGAAATAAATACAGAATCCGTTATTTAACAATATAATAAGGTGTAGTTTAATATATTTTCATTTACATTGCATTTTGTTACACTCATGCTGTCAGTCTGGCCCTTCAACCGTGACGCTGATGTGGCCCTCAGTGAAAATGAGTAACACCTCTGTGCTAGATGTTCTGCAGAGCTCGTCATAAAAGGCCAGCCTGAGATGGTTTAGACATGTACAGAAGAGGGATAGTGAATACATCTGGAGAAGGATGATGAGGTTGGAACTGTCAGGCAGGAGGCCTAGAGGAAGACCAAAGAGGAGATTTATGGATGTAGTGAAAGAGGACCTGAAGTTAGATGAAGAGGATGCAGAGGATGGAGTTAGATGGAGGCGGGTGAAGGCAGCACAGTGGCTTCACAGCAAGAAGGTTCCTGGTTTGAAACCTCAGCGGGGGCCTTTCTGTGTGGAGTTTCCATGTTCTCCTCGTGCTTCCGGAAGCTGGGTTTCGTACTCCAGCTTCCTCCCACAGTCCAAACACACTCATGTCAGGTCAACTGGTGGTTCTGAATTGCCTGTAGGAGTGATTGTGAGTGTGCGTGGTTGTTCTTTCTTCTACATGTGGCCCTGTGATGGACTGGCGGAACTGTCCAGGTGGACCCCTGCCTTTCACCTGAAGAGAGCTGGGATGGACTCCAGCAGATCCCCGTGACCCTGCCATACCTGTCAAATTTTGGATTTGAAAATAAGGGAAATTTTCTGGCGCCCACCTGTGAGCAGTCCCACCATCCCAACCAGAGCTCCAGTATCTCTTAAATTTCTGGTGTACAAAAAAAGGCAGTGGCAGTTATCGTGAGACAAGTGACAGATCTCAGATTGAGAATGTTATTTTTTTTTTTACTCCGCCCGATGTGGTATTATTACTTTTTAATAACGCAGGTTAAAATATGGGAGATTTACGGGAAAAATACTAATACGGGAGGACAGCGGGAGAGAAGAGGAAAATACGGGATTTTCCCAGCCAAAACGGGATACTTGACAGGTATGGACTAGGGATGGAATGGTTAGCGGTATTACGGTAAAGTGCGGTAAATATTTTACACGATAACGATTACCGTTTATGTTTGACTTCATCTCATTATCGCGGTTGATTACCAGGATGTGTAATATCAGCCTCATTCAAGTCTGCGAGCGACTCGTGACTGTGTCTCGCGTGAATATGTAGCTTGTAACATCGGCATTGTAACGTAAGCATGGTGGAAAGTGGTGATAGCACGCAGGACATTGAAAAATGACATCGAAAAATGACCGGAACGATGTTCTTCTGATGTAGTTAAAATATTAATTTATTCCAATAACTTACCCGTCAACCGTAACGCTGGCAGTTAGCACCACAGCGGTCAAAAACCTTTTGCCCTTCCGGGTCCAACACCTAACCAATAACAGGCAGCTACCTTTATACCTGACCCTCAGGTAACAACACAGCGACACCCACAGACACACAGAGTGAACTACAATTCACAACAACATATTTGGCTCCTAAACAACTGTTTCTTTATTTGCACATTTATACGTATTTAAGGTTCAGCTTAAAGTCCAAAGTTTATTTCATTTGAACTTTACTATAATTTTTGTTCCTGATAATTGTTTGTATATTTTGACCTACTATGGCTGTTAAAGTGTTTATTTAAATTTGCACCAGACAAATAAGCTTTGTTCCTGTTATTTATTTTGTTCATTTAAAATAAAACCTCTTTCTGTGCCAGTTGTTTGCCCTTTTAATGTGAAAGTTTCATATTGATAAAATTTTGCCTTTTGATGTTTTAGACTGACAAGAAAATCACAAGATTTTGTGAAATTATTAAAATGTGTGGGTTTTTTTAGACATTTGTACAGCAATTAAGAATATCGTGATAATATCATAAACCGTGATAATTTGGTCACTATAATCGAGATATCAAATGTTCCATATCGTTACATCCCTAGTATGGACCTGGTATAGGGTTAGCGGGCATAGATGATGGACGGACGGCTGCTGTGCGTCAGCCGCTACGTGGCACTAATCACCCCTCATACTGTCCGGCGGCTCTGAAGGGGGCGTTCCCGGACCGACGCGCAGCTCCGGTTCATTTCTGCTCGTCTCAGTGTGAAAGCAGGACCAGAGTCCAGGGAGACTCCTCTGGGTCGGACGGGCGGTCGCTCACACCGCAATGTTCCTCCGTGAAAAGCCGCTGTGTCGGCAGACGCTTGTAGCTCCGAGGACAGACGTGAAACCGAGCTTCCTCCGACAGACGGAGACACGTTTCAGGCTCCTTCTTTGTTCCTCTGTGTTCGGCGTCTGTCCCGAACCTACCGGCATGGACCGGCCAGAGAAGGAGCACCGTTCCGAGGACGAGGCTGAGTACGAGGAGGAGGAGGTGGACCCCAGAATACAGGTAGTTCATCTTCATTTTTATTTTATTTATTTTTTGACTTCTCTGTATTAATTTTTAATTGAGTCACCTCACTGCTGCAGCTGATAGCAGAGTCATGGCTTCATACAGCCACCACAATAAAAAAATTAAAAAAAACAAAAACAAAACAGAGTCATCTCAGTATGCTTTTATTAGAAATATTACCCACATTAAATATCAGTTTGCTCGTTTATTTGTAGAAGACAGTTTAATGACATCTGCTGATGTCATCCACAGAGAGGGTTAAATCCTCAGGTCCAGTTTTTTGTGTTTGACAGAGAAAAGTCAGCTTTATGAGCAGGTCACTTCCACATTTCTGTTTGCTCAAGACGTAATATTATTGACTTCTGTGATGCAAAGCTGTTTTTTTTTAAAGAAAACTTCCACCAATCCAGACAGAAGAGGAGCCATGTAGGTGTTGAGGCATCACGATTATCCCAGAGCTCCCAGTTATCATATCTAGGTGTTCTGTTCTGCAGACCAGTCCGCCCAAATCATCAGTTTATTATCACACGAGACAAGGAAAGAACAACAAGTCATCAAAAGTGGCTGGAACCAGAGAGGATTTGCTGCATCTGTTGGAATAAGTGACCGACTGTTGTTCTGCTGAACGGATCATCAGCTAATTAACATAACTTTAGTGGCACGGCTTCTTCATAAAAGGCCAGATGGTGTGACGGAGGAGTTCCAGTCGGTTATTGTTCTTGAAACACCCAATACGCTCCACTATAAATGGATTTTACTGATAATTTCAGAAAGCAGCTCACAATCTTGTGAACATCTTCCCGTTCACGAGTCCTCCAGCAGTTTATAAGAGTAAAGATTAGTATCAGGAGTCTGAAAGTGAATAATCTGGTCCTTGACCTTCTGGTTGGGAGTTGCAGAGCCAAATAAATGTTGCATATTGAGGGTGAAATACTGACTTCTGTGACGACACTGACTCAGTCTGCTGGTTTGGGTTTTTGGGATCGATACTGTAACAAGTTCATGAGCTGGTACGGCTTCTTTACCGGTGTGATTTTAGAAAGTCTTGGCGTTTTGCCGCGTCATGTAGGAACCTGTGCCTGAAGACAAGTCGGTACTGTTAAGTATGACAAAAATCAAGCCAGTGAGTTGTGAATTTGTTCCCAGTTCAGCTCCAGTGGTTTCAGTCAGACTTCATCTGGCCTGAGCTTTAACATTCCTTTCTCTCCCACCTCATTAGATTCCTTCCAGATGTTTCTTTGACTTCCAGGTATTGAATTGCGCAACTTGTCGTTTTCTTGATCTCTCTGTGCCTCTCTCTCTCTCTCTCTCTCTCTCTCTTTCAGGGAGAGCTGGAGAAACTCAACCAGGTCCAGCGATGACATCAACAGATGCGAGACGGAGCTGGAGGTCAGTGTGTTGACGAGCGTCTTCGTCCAGCGTTGCCTGCAGGTCGTCCTCTGATATTTCCGTTGCAGCCGACTGACAGCTGGGAAATTTGGTCTGTCGGAGTTTTAGCTGAATCACAGACGGACTTCGCTGTGACTCCTGGCTCACTGTAAAGATCAGATCTTATTCTGAACTCATATGTTGTAAAGTGCTGGAGTCAACTACTTTATGCGAAAGAAGTAGGGCGCAAGAAGACCATTAAAAATTGGAAACTGTCCTTATTGTATGAACGCGGTAACCTGTCGGCTCTGAAACCTCGGGCCAATTCCAATTCCTCCCTTAACCCTCAATCTTGGCCCTCTAAAGTAAGTGTCAGGGTTATCTCGTGACTTAGAAATGGGACACCACTTGAGTGCAGTTACATCTTCAGACTGTTGGGGGCGGCCTTACGCCAAAGCTAGGTCCAGTCTGTCAAGAAAATGATGATGACAAAGAAGAAGGAGAAGAAGAATAAGATAATATAAATATATATATAAAGAAGACAGTAAGATGGTTTTGTAACATTTATATCTTTTTTAACTACGAAAATACTTAGATTTGTAGCTAGCTTTTTTCGGCAGCATCCTGGTCAAAGATGTCTTGGCGAAAACACGCAATGCCTTCTGGGTAGCCCTTATTCCCAAGGGTGGTGCCGGAGAATCTCAGTATTGAGGGCGATACGGCCCTCAAACTTGTCCCTCAACTTGATTTTCTAAGAATCGGGACAGGACTTGCACTTCACGAGAGCGTGCATTTTTGAGATTGAGGGTTAAGGGGGGAATTGGAGTTCACCCCTCGTCTTGATGCTCTTGTAGCAGTGATCAGGAGGTTGAGAACAAGCACAACGACGCTACTCAGAGCCTGATCGGCCTCCTCTGGAAATCATGTCACTGACAGTGTGAAGTTATGCAGATCTCTGGGAAATAAAAGCTAATTGAAAAGCATTTCATGCTGACTGCATGAAAATCTGTCTGTGACTGCAACGCCGGATGAACTTGGCACCGGCGTGGAAACCAGAGGAGTGTTTGGGTCAAATCCTTTGGTCGCAAGTGAATAAAGTGAGCTGGAACGAATCGGGTGGCGGTCCACGTTGAAGGCGCGGTCAAGTGCTGCCATACTGGGCGACGCTAATTGGCTGCGGTTACATGATGTTTTTTAATTCGGAATTAATAATTCCGAATTAAATAATTCTGAATTAAACTATTTTCCTTTGAGTTTACATGGAAATAGTAATTCCGAATTGAGGTTTACATGGAAAACACGTTTGTTCGGCTTTATCCAATTCTGCTTTAGGTCTGGGGGTTGGGAAGGGTTCTGATTGGATGGGGGGGGCAGACGTCTTTACATCTACCGGAATAAAAGAAACTTAGCAACAACTCGGTTAGCAACAACATTCCACTTATTTTTGACCTGGGTGGCGTCTCTATCTGTGAAACCTCCTTCATTTAACCTGGCTGCTTTGAAAAGCTCACAATTTTTATGTTTCCTGCCATCTGTTCTTTTAATTATTTCCAGTTCCTCCAAGCTATTTATTAAATAAATCGTTTCTGCTCTTGACCACCGTTTACTGCGTGCTGCCATTTTAAAACTTTGTTTTGAAAACAAGCCGAGCGCGGAATATAAGCGTCATCACGACAGACGGGCAAGAGAACGAGCATGTGCAGAAAGACGGGAATTAATTTAAACAGGAATGAGTGTATACATGACCGCTGAATTATTCTATTCAGAATTAAAATCAGAATAAACCAGCCACTTACTTCGGAATTAAGTTTAATTCGGAATTGACATTTTTATATGGAATTAGGTGTTTACATGGTAACTTTTATTCGGATTTAACTTTAATTCTGAATTAAAGAGGAATTAAACTTCCCATGTAAACGCAGTGATTGTGTTTGGCCAGATGCCATTTATTACACAACAACTTGATCTTCTCAAGCAACATCATGACTTTGTGTTTGCTGTAAAGTGTCACATTGGCTTTTAAAGTAAGTTTTACTGTGGACTGTCGGGTCAACAAGCAGACAAAGTTCAGCTTTTTTTTTCAGAAGCAATGCTCTGCAGGGGTGAGGCCCGCTCTGATCCGTGGAAGCCACGCGGAAAGTCTGCAGAGATGATCTTTGAATCTCATTAAAGGCCGATGACTTACATTTATGTAGGCCAGCAACATGGTGAGCAGTTTTATAGAGCTGAAAGTTCAAAGTCTTGATGCGCTTCAGAGTCTTAACGCTGTGCACAGCGGGCGGGCGGCAGCCCGAGGGATTAAACTGAACAAGAGTTCATGAGTTTAAATCTGGAGTTTTTTGATTTTGCAATCCGTATGTGGTAGGGACGGAGATGTTAAGATGTGCAGGTGAACTTGCTCTGATGTCCTCCTATGGTGACATCTTTACAAAGAAGAAGAAAGTGACTGAAGTTTCTCAAAGGAACCGTAGGATCTTGTGAAATGTAGTTAGTTTTAAGTCACAGGTTAGAGGTTTTCTACTGTCTTAGCTCTCACTGGTACTGATTCTGTAACCTACGGACTCTAATGGAGGTCTGCTAACGTGGGTGGTATCTGTGAAAACATTAGATGCTCCGGGAAACATTAGACTAGTGGAAACGGTTCCTCTGCTGCCCTGTTTCGACCAGAATAAGCCGTCGTTGTCGTCCCTGCGGTCGTCGTGCAGCTGTTTCTGACCACACTGACTTGCTGCTGCACGTCTGACTGTCTGCGGAGGGCATCGGGATTCCCAGATGCTGCAGATACTGGACCAGTAACAACAGAGATTCTGCAGAGAAGAATGTCAAGCGTACGTGGAATTTTACTAGAAGGGAGCAGCTATTATCAGACCTCAGCTCTTTGTTTAGGTCTGATAATTCATCTACCCCCCCTTAAAGAATAATTCTCCCTTTAACCATCATATTGACAACGTGACAGTATTTAGTCTTGCTTGGACAAGAATCATTGCCAGTACAGCCCGTATATAAAACCAAAAAAAGTCCAAGTGAAAGAATCCTGATGTTCATCAACAGATAAACCAGTAGTTTCCCAGACAATTTAAATAATTTAAATGAGGCATTTCCTACAGCAACCCAGTCGTGTCTGAACGGCGGTGACATCATCTCCCGACCCGACCAGAGGACACAGGACAGGATCATGACGTCATCTCTCTCTGTGTTCTACGTTAGATCGATAATGTGAATAAGAGCTCAGTGATCCGAACAGAATGCTCATCAGATGTTTTTGGCTCTACTCCAGCGGAGCTGGTTGGGAACGATGCTGAACTGCTGAGTGTTGAATCTAATTTGAGGGCGTGTCATTCCTCATCTGAGAAATCGTGTGGCAACTCTTCCTGTTTTTTTTTTCTTTTAATTTTATTTTTATGTGCGTGACCAGGGTTAAAAAGGGTCACAATTCCTTCCTTTCCTTAAAGTGAAGTCAGCACTTTAACCTCCTTTTGTCACCGTTTTCCTGAAAATCCAGCGAACCGAAGACTGTCAATATTTCAGCTCCTCTTTTGTCTCTGAGGTAATTTTAATGCCGTTGAGTCGATTTACTGAGCAGGATTCTTAAATAATTTAGATAACTGGCAAATAATTTAAGTTGGTCATCAAGAAGGAATCAAAATATTCACTAGTCGTGGCTTTCTGCTTTTAGTTCTTTATAAATATATTTTTTTCCTCAACTTTTCCAAATATTTTTGGGCTCTGAATAGGTGTGTGAAAAAAAAAATCGATTTGGCGATATATTTCTATTTTTGGCCGCCTGATATAATATAGATTTTTCAGCTCCTAATATCGATTTTTTGGAAAATTCATTCATTCACTTAAATGTGCAAAAACACTAATAATAAACAATAAATAGGTTGTTTTGAAGCAAATAGTTTTGACTCAGTTTGTCCTCTGAATGAACAATATCATCTGATGAACATATACAGCAACTTGATTTTTCATCTCTACTTTTAATTTTGATATTAACTGGGTAGAATATCACAATATATCGTGATATCACGATATATGTGATGATATCATATCGTGACCCAAGTATCACGATACGTATCGTATTGCGAGGTCCTTGCCTCGCAAGGACTCACCACTAGCTCTGAACTGTTTGGAAGGAAAAGTGAAAACGTGCTCTTTTGTTCATTAAGGAATAGTTGGTTAGGAGATATTCAGAGCTTTTTACATTCACAGGAAGAACCAGCAATGGGAACGTTCTACCCAGATGAACATTTTCAGCTGTTCTTGACCTTAGAAGCAACATCCATCCATTAACTCCAGGTGGCAGCACCTGTAGAAGGAGATACGAGAAACGGTACATTGATCTAGATACGGTATGTTGGAGCGAGGATGAGGAGCGAAACAAGGAAGACTGTCGACGTGCTGAACCTCACGAGAACTTCCAGGTGATGCTCCTGAGTTTTTGGCAGGTGGTGATCCTGTCTGCTGGAATGACTGGAGGAAGCCTTTAGAGGGAGCAGGTCTGCAAACCCCTCCGTTAGAAGCAACGTGATGATTCATCTCTCCAGAATTTACACCAGTCTTGGATGTGGTGCTACTGGAAATTGCAAAAAATTAATTAAGGTCCACACACATGTGGACGAGATCGTCATTATTGTGTTTGAGGGAAAAAGTAAAGCTTGAGCTGGAAAGTGTGTCACCAGATCTGCTCAGTGGTGTGTAACCTGAGGAGTCTTCTCCCTGAGAGATGGTGTATTGATCCTGATGGCTGCGTTGATGGTGAGATCATTTTGTCCATTAATGCATCTTCTCCAAGTATGAGCGTTGCATGGGTGACCCTGACAGGAAGACGTCGTTGTGCGTAAGAACATGAGGCTAGTCCCCGGTTTCCTTTTAGTCCAATTTTAACGAATTAAAGTTTGCCATCAACCAAAGTTGGATGTATCAGACCAGCAACAGATCATGTCCCTGCCGGGCCGGGGGCGGGGCACATGACTGGGCCCTTTAAACCCAATAAATCTTGTGATTACATCGTTTTACAACATACACATGCCTGCAACAGCGGGGCTTACAAGCATTACTACATTTTTGACACAGAGCTCAAAGCATTTGATAGTAAGAGTTCAACACCACGAAGAGCGACCATGTCATTTTGAAATCAATCAAACCTGTAGTATTATGGAATAATATATTGTCTAAAATGTATTCGGCGATATGCGGTTGTGATGTCATGTGGGAGACGCACCACTGTTATTGTTGTAGTAGCTACCGGCATTCATTCATTCATTCATTCATTCATTCATTCATTCATTCATTCATTCATTCATTCAGTTCGGTACCAAGTACTAATTTCGCCTGATGTGTTTCCATTGCTGTTAATAAATACCAACTCCGAGCACGTCGTTGTACGAGCCTTTTTGCAAGAGTAACCCGACAAAACCGACATGGAGTCTAACAAACCATGAGAACAACAAAAACATTAGGCTACCTGGCCCCTAATAATAATGTTGGGCTACCTGGCCCCTAATAATAACGTTAGCGGTTGGGCTACTCTGATAACAACCACATCAACAGTTTACAACTAACTCACATATTGTTTTCAGTGACAGTGATTGTGAGTAATTGTACCTGTAAATCTGGCTCCCTGACCCTGGTACCAGTTCTGGTGGGCTTGACTCGCTGCCAACAATGTCAGGTTCATCTCCAGGAGAATATGTATCCAGCTTTTTTAGTTTAGTCTTCTCCTGCGCTCTTTTTTTCCTTTTCTTTGCGTTTCGTTGTTCCACTTTTATGCTTGTATGAACTGCCACTAATGATTTAATTAATCTGTGATCCACCTACCTCTGCACCACATAGACTCTGTTGACTAGTGACTGATGATGACGCTGATAGACGGCTGTTGATGACGATTTTACCCAAAATACATTTGGAGATCCACTTGTAAATTTACACATTGTAAAGTTAACTGTGAGAGTGAACATGAAGCCAGCCATGCAGCAGATTGTTTAATTCACTGTGTAGAAACCTACATGACCAAAGTCAGTCTACATTTTTTTTGACCAACCATGATTCAGTCTGGCTGGAGCAACTTATATATAACCTCGTACGTAGCGCATGTGTTTTTCGCAGTTATTGTTGTATCCAGTAGTGCGCAAGGTGTGACTGATGCCTGAGGACAGGCTTCGTCTTTCACCGGGCCCAGAAGGGCCCGGGCCAGGGGAATACTGCCCCCCCAGCCCCCCTTGAAGCTCCGCCCCTGTCTCAGACCCAGACCGAACTCATCCAAAAGTGGGTCACTGACACCAGAGGGAAGTAGAGAAGACGGTTTTTCTCATTTTAAACACTGGAGCCAGATTCTGGAGGGTTCAGCAAATGAACGTTATCTAAGTGAGTTAGTTGGGAGTCAAAAGTAAAATAGTAAGTAAAATGTTCAGCATAACCTCTTAAAAAAAACCCACCATGATGCAAAACCGAGACCGAAACTTTAAGGTCACGCTTGGCAGCATAAGTTATACTTGGTAGAGAAATCCCCTAAAACTGACTTGTGGTAAGTTCAGGAATTTGGTAAAAGTTCACGTCATATTACAGTTAACTAATGTTGCGTGTATGCCAACTACTGGTCTTGGAGGTGGTGCTTCCAGTGTCCCCTGGTCTGTCCAGTAAAGGCTGGTAAACTGGGACTGGACTGCTATCAGTAACGTTTCTGTTCTAGTCACCTGAGGCGTCAAACATCGTGTTAAATCAATGTTAAGGTTTCAGTAAAGCGGCTGAGTTGGTTGCCATGTGTTTTATAGTCTGCTGGCGACCACAGGAGTAACTCTGCTCAAACACAAGTCTTTTTTTTTTTTTCAAAGACATAAACAAGAGCTCATTAAATGTAGGAGAACAACTTGTCTCGGATGCAAAATATCCGTGAAAATGCAGAGAAAGCATGGTATGAAAAACAAACCACATTATGGTCTTTAGGCACATTGTAATACACTTCAAAGGAAGCAAACAGAAATTTAATTGATGTGTTCATAATGGTCAAGAATGCTTGAATGATGAGTCTTAATCGACGTGGCATTGCTTATTTACGATTTATGAAATGAAAGCAGCCTTCAAAAGAATCGTTCTTCCAGGAATGACGGGTTTTTAGGCTAAAAATAAAAACTGAGACGGCGCTCTGCTGTTGTGATCAGGTTCTCTAGGACCACGCTGGCCTAATTGTGTATAGTCTGCTTTCTTGAAATTTGCAACGTACATATAGAAGTTTTCCACGCCGGCATCAGTTCTTGCTCATTTTGAGATGTTGTAAATAGAAAATCCTATCAATGTAACTCAAGGATGAAGATGGATGAGCCCTAAGCTGTGATTTTATTCAGTTCAATGTTATTTGTATATCATCTATGACAATAAAAATAGTCTCTGGGCACTTTAAAGAGACCCGGAGCATGAGTCCTGAGCAAATATTACCAACTATAGCTAATGGTTTTAAATCTTAATTTAAGAAACAATGGCAAGTAGCAACTCTCCTGTTGGGAGGAAAACCTTTAAGCCAAACAATGGCAAGGAAAAACTCCCCTTTAGGAGGGACCCGGATCATACGGGGAGTTTCCTGCTGAAGGCCCGCTGGGTAAAGGAAGAAAAGAAGAGGTAGATGGGACGAAGAGGATGGACACAGAGGATGGGCTCTAAAAAAAAAAAAAATGTTTCTCCATCTTTTTTTTTAATACTTTTTATTTATAGTACTTTTTGTTACAATAAGAACATTGAGAAAAAAGCGGCAAAACAAAACAAAGACAAGTAGGAGCAACAAAAAGAAACTTGAGGTCATTAAAGAAATGCAAATAATGGCAATAAATGTACGCTTCAACAAATAACTGAACAACCTTAGACCAACCTTTCTGTTCAGAGTCACGAACCTCTTTACAGAAATAATCAGACATTTGTAAGTACCTGTTAAAATCCTGTCTCCTTAATAGGGGTGAGTATTGGCAAGGACCTCGCAATTTTTATTTTATTTTATTTATTTGCCTTTATTTAACCAGGTCGGTCCCATTGAGACACAATGGCCTCTTTTTCAAGGGAAGCCTGGCCAAGACAGCAGCAGAAAAGTTACATACATGACACAGAAATTACACAACATTCAGATAAAATACAATACAAGATAAAAGCAACAGGACTAAAAGTTCGGATTCACATTAAAACAAGAACAAGTCCGATATGAAGCTGCTCCAATTTCTCTCACACGAGTTCTCAAAGATCCCAGGTTAATCAGCTCCTTTAACTTCAGAGTTTTCTGCAGTGCGTTCCAAGCAGCAGGTGCAGCATACTTAAAGCAGTGCTTACCAAGTTCAGTATTAACTTTGGGCACATTTAATAAATAAAACGCAATACGATATGTATCATGATACTTGGGTCACGATACAAAATTATCCTGACATTGCCATATCACGATATATTGTGATTTTCTACCCAGTTAATATCAAAATTGAAGGTAGAGATGAAAAATCAAGTTGCTGTACATGTTCATCAGATGATATTGATCATTCAGAGGACAAATTGAGTCAAAACTATTTGCTTCAAAACAACTTATTTATTGTTTATTATTAGTGTTTTTGAAAAAAATCGATATTAGGAGCTGAAAAATCAATATTATATTGGGCGGCCGAAAATCGCGATATATTGCCAAATCGATTTTTTTCACACCCCTACTCCTCAACCCATATACCTTACATAAATGTTCAAAACTATGAAGTTTTGCATCTTTAACTACGGTACGTAGAGATGTGATACCATGATAAACCCATTGTTTGTATCTGAAGTCATACAATGATGGCTTATAGTCAGGATCAGAAGCAGGCCAGCTGAGTAGTTTTGCCTCCCTCTGGAACTGATGACGTTTAACAATTTCAAGCCAAATCTTAAAAGATAAGTTCACCCAGTTACTCTATGTTTCTCCATCTTCAACATGGACTTCCATTCATAATGATAACGGGAAGAGGACACTCTGTGTTGGCGTTGTTTACATGTACATTAAACTGGGAAGTTGCAGATTGGGAGGCTTGTAGTTGTGGGGCGCAGCACACCTCAGGTGGATGAGTGAATGGATGAATGGATGGATGAATGGATGGATGGATGAATGAGTGGATCACCATCAGCTTCTCGCCCAAGTCTGCACACGGAGGGTATGAACAGAGTGCACGTATGTAGAACAAGAGGTCCTGTGTGTGTGTGTTTGAGTGGACAAATAAGAAACGTGTCGTGAAGCACTTTGGCGAAACTTGCACAATGTAACTGGTCTGAGATGAGGCGCTGGCAGTGACCCGGCAACAGAACGCACAGCTGGGGTGAGGGTGGCGTCTGGGTGGAGCGCTTGGTTGGCTACGATGACGATGACTTCTCTCCTACATTCATCAACACAACAAGTACTTTGAACGCGAATCGGAGCACAGCGACGCCGAAAATAGCACAAAGAGGCCGACGACATGAGCTCTCGTCTCCCAGAGACTCAGTTCATACTTTAAACACTGCAGTGCACGTGAAAATGGCTTTGTCAGCTGTTTAAGTGGGATTTTTAAAGATTTGTGGGTGGGATTGGTGCGCTTGAATCTGCAAAGTTTCTGACTAGCTTTGGTGCCCTTTACGCTGTAATCGGATTTCAGAGATAAATGTCTGAGAAGCTGCCCGGCGACAGATACCAGCGGATAAACAAAGACTTAATAAAGAGGTCACTTCCTGTCAGTTGACAGAATTACAAGAGGCATAAATTCTTCAGTAATGGCTCTCATCTGATTTATTTCTTATAAATTATAAGTTGTTTACTGTGACAGCCTTGCTTTCGCAGAAACTGTGTCAGTTTTATCTGGCATTTGCTGTGATGACTTTCCCCACATTCAGGAGAATTTAATGACTGGAAGCTAATATTTGTCACGCACTATTTAAACTCAATGTTTTGCTGCTGCTTCTTCTTCTTTTTTAATTTTGGAACACATTAGTTTTGGATGCTTTGACTTTTACTTAAACTGACCCATATTGGAGGTAGCAACAGCTCAAGTTTAATTTCCTCACGTAGCATCTTTAGATGTGTAAAGTGAATCAACTTTGAGCTCTTATGTTGCAGCCAACTGAAAACAGGCAGCACTTTGTCCTCGGTTGATTTGCTTCTGTTAATTTTAGATGTTTTATGTAACTGATTACATTTAAAACCATTACCTGCAGATTAAAGAGAAAAGTGCAGCGTGCCCCCCCCCACCAGACAGTATTTACTCATCTCTCTCTCTCTCTTTTGTTCAGGATGCGAGGCAGAAGTTCCGCTCGGTTCTGGTGGAGGCCACGGTGAAGCTGGATGAACTGGTCAAGAAGATCGGCAAAGCCGTGGATGAGTCCAAGCCTTACTGGGAGGCCCGCCGACTGGCCAGACAGGTTAGTTAGCGGTGGAAGAAGGGATGGAGGGGAAACTAGGGGAGCGATCAAAGCTGTTATGCACTGCAGTGCCTTTAAGGCGAATCACAATTAACACGGAAACTGCAAGTTACTTGTAGGGAGGAGTATTATACGATATGTATCGCGATACTTCGGTCACGATACGATATTATCATGATATTGAAATGGTTTTAAATCTTAATTTAAGAAACAATGGCAAGTAGCAACTCTCCTGTTGGGAGGAAAACCTTTAAGCCAAACAATGGCAAGGAAAAACTCCCCTTTAGGAGGGACCCGGATCATACGGGGAGTTTCCTGCTGAAGGCCCGCTGGGTGAAGGAAGAAAAGAAGAGGTAGATGGGACGAAGAGGATGGACACAGAGGATGGGCTCTAAAAAAAAAAAATCTTTCTCCAACTTTTTTTTTTAATACTTTTATTTATAGTACTTTTTGTTACAATTAGAACATTGAGAAAAAAGCAGCAAAGCAAAACAAAAACAAGTAAGAGCAACAAAAAGAAACTTGAGGTCATTAAAGAAATGCAAATAATGCAATAAATGTATGCTTCAACAAATAACTGAACAACCTTAGACCAACCTTTCTGTTCAGAGTCCTGAACCTCTTTACAGAAATAATCAGACATTTGTAAGTACCTGTTAAAATCCTGTCTCCTTAATAGGGGTGAGTATTGGCAAGGACCTCGCAATACGATATGTATCATGATACTTGGGTCACGATACAAAATTATCCCGACATCGTGGTATCACAATATATTGCGATATTATACCCAGTTAACATCAAAATTAAAAGTAGAGATGAAAAATCAAGTTGCTGTATATGTTCATCAGATGATATTGATCATTCAGAGGACAAATTGAGTCAAAACTATTTGCTTCAAAACAACCTATTTATTGTTTATTATTAGTGTTTTTGCACATTTACGTAACCATTAGTAACCAATAAAAAATTGATTTTAGGAGCTGAAAAATCGATATTATATTGGGTGGCTGAAAATCACGATATATTGCCAAATTGATTTTTTTTCACTCCCCTAGTTACTTTTGTGTCAACCGAGAAAAAAAACATCAAAAAAACCCTGTGTTCCTCCGTCTCTCTGCTCCATTTTCTGCCCCGTCCCTCACAAAATAATGACAGGAGAGTACAAAGTTTTGTTATCACACAGCTAAATCTGTGCAGACGTGCTCAGATGGCTCTCATCATGTATATGTGTCAAGTACCGCATGGCCTGGTTCTTGGCTTTTTTATCTTTTACTGTGGGAATTCACGGGAGCAGTGAAACTCATTTGCTTCCCAGGGAAGTCTCAAACACGTCAGCGCTCTCTCGTGACTTACAGTGTACTCAAAAGTATCATATCAGTAAACATTCACATAGGAACTAAAAGGAGCTGGTTAGGTCAGAGCTGGAGTGGGATGACTGGAGATAAATAATTAGATCACCAGCAAACAAAGGCTGAGTTGTTTTTGCTCCTCTCTACAGGTGTTTTCAAATGTTTATCTCACTGATTATCCTCTCCGCTATCAAGGAGCTTTGATCCGTCGGTCTAACTGGTCACTAGATATTTCACTAACTAGAAAATGATTTCAGATGGCAGCCTCGCTTCCCCTTTCAGCTCAGCCTCAGCGAAGTGAGTAAGTGTGTGTGCAGGATGTATGTAAATAAAGGGGGAAGAGGCCACCTGCACGTCTCGATAGGAGCCTGTGCAGCTGCCGGAGCGCAGCCAGGAAGCACAGGGGTCGCCTGCTATTTTAAAGCTTTTATTGTGTCCATTTCAGGACTCTCTACCTTGTGACTTGATTCCTATGGGCCCAGCTGTCAGTGGCGCTCATGTGTTCACAATGAGCTACGTGATTATCTGGAAATAAAGGGTCTTTTTTTTTTTTTTTAAACACTGTGATGAAATGCAGGCAGTGGTGAAAGAGTTTCTGTGAATTCATACTGCAGCAACTGGACTTCCCCATTTCAAGCCTTTATGCCCTTTTTTAACCTGCATAAACACAATGTTCTCTGAGAGAGTTGCTGTAGCTGCTGTAGCTGCTGTAGCTGAAGCTGAAGCTGCTGCTGCTGTAGCTGAAGCTGAAGCTGCTGAAGCTGCTGCTGCTGTAGCTGAAGCTGCTGCTGCTGCTGCTGTAGCTGCTGCTGTAGCTGCTGCTGCTGTAGCTGAAGCTGCTGCTGCTGTAGCTGAAGCTGCTGCTGCTGTAGCTGAAGCTGAAGCTGCTGCTGCTGCTGCTGTAGCTGAAGCTGCTGCTGTAGCTGAAGCTGAAGCTGCTGCTGCTGTAGCTGAAGCTGCTGCTGCTGCTGTAGCTGAAGCTGCTGCTGTAGCTGAAGCTGAAGCTGCTGCTGCTGTAGCTGAAGCTGCTGCTGCTGTAGCTGAAGCTGCTGCTGCTGTAGCTGAAGCTGCTGCTGTAGCTGAAGCTGAAGCTGCTGCTGCTGCTGAAGCTGCTGTAGCTGAAGCTGAAGCTGCTGCTGCTGTAGCTGAAGCTGCTGTAGCTGAAGCTGCTGCTGCTGTAGCTGCTGCTGTAGCTGCTGCTGCTGTAGCTGAAGCTGAAGCTGCTGTAGCTGAAGCTGCTGCTGCTGTAGCTGCTGCTGTAACTGCTGCTGCTGTAGCTGCTGCTGCTGTAGCTGAAGCTGCTGCTGTAGCTGAAGCTGAAGCTGCTGCTGCTGTAGCTGTAGCTGAAGCTGCTGCTGCTGTAGCTGAAGCTGAAGCTGCTGTAGCTGAAGCTGAAGCTTCTGTAGCTGAAGCTGAAGCTGCTGTAGCTGAAGCTGCTGCTGCTGTAGCGGAAGCTGTAGCTGAAGCTGTAGCGGAAGCTGAAGCTGCTGTAGCTGCTGCTGCTGTAACTGTAGCTGCTGTAGCTGCTGCTGCTGTAGCGGAAGCTGAAGCTGCTGTAGCTGAAGCTGCTGCTGTAGCTGCTGCTGCTGTAGCTGTAGCTGCTGCTGCTGTAGCTGCTGCTGCTGTAGCTGAAGCTGCTGTAGCTGAAGCTGCTGCTGCTGTAGCTAAAGCTGCTGTAGCTGAAGCTGCTGCTGCTGAAGCTGCTGTAGCTGTAGCTGAAGCTGCTGCTGCTGAAGCTGCTGTAGCTGTAGCTGAAGCTGCTGCTGCTGAAGCTGCTGCTGCGATAGCTGAAGCTGCTGTAGCTGCTGCTGCTGTAGCTGTAGCTGAAGCTGCTGCTGCTGCTGTAGCTGTAGCTGCTGCTGCTGTAGCTGAAGCTGAAGCTGAAGCTGCTGCTGCTGTAGCTGAAGCTGCTGCTGTAGCTGAAGCTGCTGCTGCTGCTGCTGTAGCTGAAGCTGAAGCTGAAGCTGCTGCTCCTGTAGCTGCTGCTGCTGTAGCTGAAGCTGCTGCTGCTGTAGCTGAAGCTGCTGCTGCTGTAGCTGAAGCTGCTGTAGCTGCTGCTGCTGTAGCTGCTGCTGCTGTAGCTGAAGCTGAAGCTGCTGTTGATACAGTAATTTATCAGTTTATTACCAGCTCCAGAGGAATTCTATGAAATCCAGTTTTGCTCTGAAAACTGACTTTGACTTTGAAAATACTTATACGGTTGTGTCGAGGGATGACCCGATACTAATAACACTAACAGTCCTTAATTGTTCCGGAGTACAAAGAAAGAAAGTTGAGATGTGTTGGGTCAAGCTCTTGACAAAATAAGTAGCTGTAACCCTCCATTTCTTTTCATTTCTGTTGTAGTAACCATTTGCTGATATTAGTGTGGCAAAAATAATTGGCCTTTGATTCATAGACTGTTTTAATTTAATAAGTTTTTCTGTTCTGCAGAAAAACAGCCAGCATTTCTTTGTATCATCTCGCATCTTCTTTTAATGTTAAGTTTCAAGGGGAGGTAAAAATTTAGTTTTCCCATATTATCCTTTACTTGCGTTTGCTGTTAAAAATTCACTTTGACCTTTTTTGTTATGCTGAAGTTTTTGATATCTAGCGTAAAGAAAACATGTTATCTTTCCTTCAGAAGTGGTAAATGTGGAACAACCTCAGATGAAGAGATGTTGCCTTCAGAGGCCTGAAATAGCTCCGTTGTTCTTCTGTCTGCACGTGAGAAGAGTCAAGTTTTAAATAAATTCACCTTTCTGATTCCTCTTTCTGCTTTTGTGTATATGTATATTTTTAGTTTTGGGTTCTTTGTGTTGTTTTTAAGGGGCCATCGTATGTTCTCTGGGGTTTTCCTCTCGTGGCTCCTGACTCTCTCCTCAACGAGATGCTGCTCTTTGTTAAAAGCAGCTGCTTCACGCTCCTCCATTTTTGACAAACCAGTTGACCGGCCGGTAGAGATTTGACGTTTCAGTGGGGAAACTTTAACAAGAAGCCGTGAACTCTCTCCTTCAGTGATTAGCTGAACGTTTTCAGTTTTTATTTCAGTGACTGGCTCGTGCTTGCTGAGGTATTTACCTGAAGGTTAAATGGGCATAATTGTCATTTCTGTGGTTGAAACATCGTATTTGGTAGCGGATCAAAATGCTCTGTTATCTTCAGCCAGGTCTGAGGTTGGAGATTGTTTCAAATCACAGCCAGCTTTTCTAAAAGCAGTATAGCTGAACCCACTAAACACCTCCATCTCTTGAGTTAATGCATGCTCGCTCTGTAGAGGCTTTCCAGAACATTTACTTGTTGAGCTTCACATCAGCATGAAAGGACTCCTGGTACTTTATCCTGCCATTTTAGATCTCTTCATCTGAGCCTCCATTATACGCAGACTTTGTCTTCCCTTCGTCCTCCAGCCCTCCAGGCTGAAGCACAGCTCTTTTTATCAGATCTCTGCAGCACTTCACTGCACTAAATCTGCACCCGAGCATTTGAAGCTCAGGCTTTAGTTGCCCTGAGACGAGAGGGTCAAATCTGAGCTGACATTTGGTGATGAACGGTTCAACATGGGCTGCAGCAGGATTGTTTAACCAGTAAATACACTTTATTCTGTGGCCTCTGTTTCTTCATCTCAGCGTCGCCCTTTCTGCATCGTTGAAATATATTAATTAGGGCTGGGCAACCAATAAAATTTTTAATCGCATTATTTCCCTGATTAATCACGATTAATCGCATTGTATATGAAAAATCAAATAATGAATTCAAAAATAGTGTAAAATGCACTTTTATTTAAATGTTCTGCTGCCATATAAACTAAAGTGCCATAACATTTGTTGTTCAAACACTTTTAACATCAGCACTTGTCAGTAACAGATATTTAGTGTAAATCTCATCTTAAAAAATTTAAAATAAAATAAAGCTTATTGCCACTGCTAACAGCAGAAACTTTTAACGGGGAGTTCAACTTGTCAGTTGTTATAAATAACCTTGTTTCTGTTGAATCCTCCGTCTGGGAGAACTTTAAAATGAAAATGTCCATGTTAAAGTTCAGTAACTTTACCAATCTGTGTATCAATCATTCTTTCCATTTTCAATTGTCAATCAAAAAAATAAAGAAATAAATAAAAAGTGACATTTTATTACATTTTTCGTTTTTAAATCTAATACCAAAAAAAAAAAAAAAAATGCCTGTTTTTTTTTTTTGATATTTCAATTTTAGACTTGGATCAAAAATACGAAATGAAAAAACGGGTCACAGAACTGAATTTGTTTTATAATGGAGGACTGGACTTTCTGTTGTCATTACACATCTGTGCCACTAGATGGAGCTGCACTGCAGTAACCAGCTAGAGAACAGCAGGACAGTGAACACATGGAGCAGATCTGATGGAACATGGAGGAATGACACGAATGTTTTGTTGCAGTCCTGATTTTTTTTCCAGACAGAATTGTTAATATTGCTACCTGAGTTTCTACATGAACTGTAAAGTTCACGGATTTTTACCGTTCTCCATGTCTGTTTTAGCTTTTCCTTATGTTTACTGTTCTCCGGTTCCACAGCAGCCAGTAACAGACTTATCAAAACAAAAGCATGTGAGCAACATGCGTTAACGCGCGATAAAATAAATGTCGGCGTTAATAAATCAATGCGTTAACGCGATAATTACGCGTTAACTTGCCCAGCCCTGATATTAATATTTTGCGCTCAGCAGTAGCAGTTGGTAGCTGAAGCAGAGAGCTAAAGCTGCAAACCTGAATGAGACGCTCTTGTCCATTGGGGCTGAAAATAAGCCCTGAAGTTCTGGTTAATTTGCTAGAAATAAATAGAAAAATTGCAATAACGGATCCCAGAATCTGTGGATCAGTATCTGTGGTACTTTAAAGCACAAGGACGTGCACGCTGGGTTTTTATCGGGGATGGTTTCAGAGCGTGACCATCTCCAGCCGAACTCTCGAAGTAAACGAAACTCACTACTTGAGATGATACAACCCATCATCAGGATTTACTTTATTTGATGAGAAGCTTTTTTAATATTTTTTTTATTGCATGAAAATTCAAAGACCCTGCTTGGGGAGCGGCGCTCATGGCGCCGATGGTGGGTGGAGACGAATGCTTCAGTCCGGCTGTCCAATAATGTGCTTTTCCATCAGACATTACTGGGATCTAATGACTCATGAGTGAGTCATCATGCAGAAGAACAATAAAAGTTTCCTCGCTGAGTGGCTCCACAGTCTTTAAGAACATCCTTGAACCTTTTTTGGGGTTTTAAAAAGGCTTTTTGATTTAAATTTAACACCTTCAAACATGTTTGCGTGTCCTTGAATGAAAACATTTACACATGCAGTGGTGAGCACAGTTGGACTTTTTACTCATTTATTTTTTTGTTTGTAGTTCAGTTTTGGACAGATAATAATTAAAAAATGAAATCATCAGAAATGTTGCGGTCATCAGGAGTTGTGTGCTCCATGGTTGCTCTCATCCCTCAAGGACTCTTCAGATGATGATGAAAAATGCACGAGCCAAACTTGTGACCTTTCTGGTCAGAGAATTGTCTTCAGATATTAAGTGAAAGACTTCAAGCTCCACTTCCTTCCTTTTAAATTTCATTGACAGTGTTGGTCAAAGATGGATTTAAAACAAAAATGAATAAATGAATAAAGGATGCTCACGTATCAGTGACCTGAACAGCAATCAAAGACGTTGCTCAGGGTGAAAAGTTTGCAAAGGCCCCCCCCCCAAACATGATGAAATATGCATTTGACTCCGTATTTATTCCAGTTCAGATCTCAAGACTCACTTAAGGAAATGAGGCGGTGAGCTGCTGCCGGTGTGGCACGTGAACTGAAATTCTTCTCGTTTCTTGTATTTATAAAAACAGCGAAGCACATCTCGGGCTTGAAATGGAGTTGTTGTTGGTCTCTGGGTCTTTTTCCTCTTCTGTCATCACGAAGGGCAGACCGGGCAGAGCTGCAGACCTTCTAGTCCTGTGGTTCTGTGGTACATTAACGTCTCCAGGGGTGGAGGACTCGGTGGCTCTTAATGAATCTCACGGTCAAAAGCAGCTGACCGGTCTCACTGCTGCACCAACCCTGCAGGTCCGCTGGTGTGAGGAGGAAGAGGGGACCTGAAGGTGAAGGTGGAAGAAGAAGAACGCTGGACAGAATTTAAATGCTATTATGAAGATGTTCGGCTTTTAAAAGCTGTGATGTGGCAGCTCGGTTTGCTTTACCTTCATACGGTGGTCAGCAGTGCAGTTGCAGCTGTTTGAGGAGGAAACAAACTCTGAAATAGGATCAAAACAGCCTAACAAATCTACTTGCAAATTGCCAACATTTTTTTTTCTTATCAAAGTAAAGCTATGCAAGAGGCACGAACTTATTTTATCATGTGAAACAGGGTTTGCATTGAATATGCGGCATCCTCTTCCCCCAGTAAACCCTCCCTCTTTATCTGCTTTAGCTTCTTATCATCCTGCTTTCCTCGTCTATTATCCCCTCTGTCTCTGGTCATCTCCCGCCCTCCTCTGCTGCAGTCAGTTTTTTATTTTTTTTGGCAGGCAGACAGTGCTGGTGCAGCGGGGATGTAGATGATGGATGGAATGGTGAAATGGATTCATGGATGGATTGAAAGATGGAGGGATTTAGGGATTCGTGGGAGGGAGACAGACGAGGTCTGGTGCAAGGTCACAGCCATCTGGTCCCACTGTGACCTCCTGGGATGCTGCATGTGTCTACATGCATTTTGTATTAGTGGATTTATATTGTTAGAGCTTTTTTTTTGTATATGTATTTGTATACACTGTTTTCTAATTTTACCTCCTGCCTCTGGTTTAAAGGCACCTGAGTGGTAAGAAAAAAGAGCAACCAGCTGATAAATGTCAGTCCTTTAATTTCTGGTGTTTGATCATCACTCTCTGATTGGCAGGTTTTTGCCTTCAGGCCGTGAATTTAGCTGCTGATGTGAACAACAGAGCAGCACCGGGTTTGTTTGAACCTGAATGTAAAAGGACGACTCGACATAGAGGTGAGAGAGGATTTCATTTAAAATAAAACCAAACAAACTCGAGATGAACACGAGATATGAAAATACGTCATTTAGGGTGTTGTTTAAGTTTTGGGCCGTACTGTGACATCAATAATTTAGGGCTGGGCAAAGATAAAAATTTTACATCGCGATTAATTTACAATTGCATTGTATACGCAAAATCAAATAATGAATTCAAAAATAGTGTAAAATCCCCTTTTATTTAAATGTTCTACTGCCATATGAACTAAAGTGCCATAACATTTGTTGTTCAAACACTTTTAACATCAGCACTTGTCAGTAACTCATATTTAGTGTAAATCTCATCTTAAAAAAATTAAAATAAAATAAAGCTCATAGCCACTGCTACAAACAAAATCCAACAAAATGATTGTGGCTCAGCACAATCAGAACATTAAAACAGGTAATTTCTGAGGTAACAGCAGAAACTTTTAACGTGGAGTTCAACTTGTCAGTTGTTACAAATAACCTTGTTTCTGTTGAATCCTCCGTCTGGGAGAATTTTAAAATGAAAATGTCCATGTTAAAGTTCTGTAACTTTACCAATCTGTGTATCATTCATTCTTTCCATTTTCAATTGTCAATCAAAAATTTAAAAAAAAATTAAAAAGTGACATTTTATTACGTTTTTCGTTTTTTTAATCTAACACAAAAAAAAACCTGTTTTTTAATATTTCAATTTTAGACTTCGATCAAAAATATGAAATGAAAAAACGGGCCACAGAACTGAATTTGTTTTATAATTGAGGACTGGACTTTCTGTTCTCATTACACATCTGTGCCACTAGATGGAGCCGCACTGCAGTAACCAGCTAGAGAACAGCAGGACAGTGAACACATGGAGCAGATCTGATGGAACATGGAGGAATGACAAGAAAGTTTTGTTGCAGTGCAGAATTGTTTTAGTAGACAGAATTGTTAATATTGCTACCTGAGTTGCTACCTGAACTGTAAAGTTCATGGATTTTTACCGTTCTCAATGTCTGTTTTAGCTTTTCCTTGTGTTTACTGTTTTCTGGTTCCGCAGCAGCCAGTAACAGACTTTTCAAAACAAAAGCATGTGAGCAAAATGCGTTAATGCGCCATTAAATAAATGTCGGCGTTAATAAATTAATGCGTTAACGTGATAATAAAGCGTTAACTTTCCCAGCCCTACCATAAACCCTTACAATTCTTACAATTAGCTTCTTAAAAGCTCAAACCTCAGAGGAACGGAGTGAAGCCCAGGACCTACTGAACCAGTATGAGGGTGTTTTATCAGCTGCCAGTTGTTGCTTCTGCATCTGAACTCATCTGAGTCTTAGAGGCAAATCTTTAAACAGGCCAGTGAACGCCTGAAAGAGGAATCAGAACAAACTGTTCAAACTGGGAACAAGTGGAGTGTTCGTATTAGAGTAAAATCTTAGTCAGTCGGGCGTCGTCAGCTCGGTTTACTGGCTCTGCTCTCATGTGGTAATGACCTGCTTCAAAGGGTTCTGAGTGCAGTTTGTGCAGTAAATACATTTGCATCTTTGAAAAAAAAAAGAAAACGGGGGTCGCTGAGTGGAGATGAGCGCCCAGCGAACCCTTTAAAGCACAGTGGGTCGTGAGCAGAGATGTGAAGACGTGATTGGGAAGAGAGCTGCAGAAATCTGCGTCTGTGGTATTTAGACCGAAGAATCTCCCCGGTGGCAACCTCGGGACGTTCAGTTTCCTTCCTGGAGAGTGAATCTACAGGTGATAGTAGTCAGTCTGAGACTGGACACGTCTCTGCTCATTTCCCCGTTACGGGCTGTGAAGGACGCATCAGAGGCTGCAGCTGTTTTCCTCCAGCTGCAGCCTCTGATGACTCATTCCCGCTCAGCGCTCCGACGTATCTAGGCCAGAAGCATTTCGTTCAGCCATTTCTTGGAATAAACAGAACGTGAGGTTTGCTCAAGGCCGGGGTCAGTTGGGGAAACAGAGACGGGCGGTATTTTATTTCAGCTCTCGCGGTTGATTGACACAGTTTTCAGAAATTCCCCACGTCTGACCGAGGAGCAGAGACGAACATCATTAAATGTCCCAGAAAGGATCAAATCCAGCCTGTGAACGTCTTGTCTTTAAAATCCCTGAAGGTGGTTATTTATCTCGTCTATTATGAAAGATTAGTTTCTTTCAAAAAAGCCTGAGAGGTTGTCTGTTTTTTTTGTTTTTTTTAAACCCCACAAATGTAGTTGTGCAACGAGTAGAAATGTGTGCCACGGAACCAACTTTGGATTCTGGAGCGTGTCTTCTTTTTATCTTCAGAGGATCCATGTTAGGATCAACGCCAGTCTTTTTGTGATCTACATTTTCCCCAGAACTTCTGATCTCCCACTGATCTCCATTTAGGAGCGTTTCTCCGTGGGGTTTGACAGAAAACGCCTTGAAGACCACCACGCTGGTGAAAAACTGACTCAAAAATCAGCCGGCGTGTGCTGGTCTGAAATATTCTGGATAGTAAGGTCTTCCCCGATCTTCCGCCCGATCTGCTAAAGCTGCTATTAAGGGATAGCGCGTAGCGGGAGGGGCGTTCCCCCGCAAAGAACGCAATCTTCCACCTTGCTAAACCCGCTATCCCACCTGCGCTACCCGCTACATTATACATAGGAGTGGTTAGGGCGTTCCACCTGTTTAACCAATCAGTGTGTCAGAAGCCATTGCCTTTAAGAGCAGGTTGCGCTACCCGCTAACCGCTATGTAGCGTCTTTTCATCCAGATCAGAGCAGCTCTTGTGCGCAGCTCGTCTTGGACTCTGCTGTAGAGCTTCCTCCTCCTCCTCTGCACTGATATATATATATATATATATATATATATATATATATATATATATATATATATATATATATATATGTATATGTATATATATATATATATATATATATATATATATATATATATGTATGTGTATGTTTACACAAATAATTCCTATCGGCTACCTGAAAGTAGTTGGTGTCCTCCCAGTAAACAGGCTCTGGTCGTCTGTGGTTTAACTGGCGAGCAAGCCGTTTAAGATGATCTCTGCTATTTTCTCAGGAGTCGGGTGGTCAGACCCGTTACCACCCGCAACCCTAAACCTGCGATCGCAAGATACCGATTTTTGCAGAAAGGGCAAACAACACGCCCATTTCCACACCTAAAAAGTGAGTAAGGGAGTCGGCATAACGGGTAGCGGCTTTGGCGAGCAGAAGATTGCATTAGCGGTTAGCGGAGGTTTGTAAACCCCCAATTTGCGGGTAGCGGCTAGCGTTAACGGGTAAGGGGAAGTGTACGATCGGGGCGTAAATGTTATATTTACTTTCTCGTCTGCTTCTGTATCAGTGCACCTGTTGAAAATGACTGCGTGCACGCAGCTGCAACTGATCAAAAACTGCTGCAGAGTGATCGGACGTGGGACGGCGGGCGTTGTGGCAGCGCGGGTGTTTGACTGGCCCTCTGTCATGCCAGTAAACGACGAGTCAAAGTCCTTCCTCCTCGGTGCACGAGTAAACCATAATTCAGATCAGCGGTGCTCGACGCCACCCCGGTGAAAGTTGGACGTGTACGTCTGAGCGAGGAGCTGACCTTTGTGATCAGAGGTAGAAGTGGTTTTACCACTAAGAACTAGACTTTTCCATCCAGGCTGGAAGTTTAACTCATTAGAGCAGAACATTGCAGTGAATCTGCCAGGATCAAGACACGTCCACACCTCTGATCTCTAACAGCGTATCTGTGTTCAGAAACTGTTGGAAAATCTTTGTTTTTGCGTTTGCAAAACGGACACACTTAAATCCACATAAGAAAATGTAAGAAAGCGCTTGTGCTCAGTGTGTTAGGACGTGTTACTCTGTTTGACCTTGTTATGTTGGGATGTATGGGGATGCTTAACCGCTAACAAGTCAACAAAGCATATTTTTTTTGTAGCTTGAGTGTCTCCTGAATAAATGAGGCAAACGTGAAACCCAGCTGCCTCTCCTCGGACGGACAGACAGCAAAGTTTTCCATTATTTACACACCTCACGTCCCTCAGGAGGCTTGTTTCTCTGAATATTTGGCAGGTTTTGCGTCCTGATTAAACTGTGAGGCAGAGGAGCAAATGAGAGGAAGAAAGGACGACGAGTTGAAGAGCGGCGCTCGCACGGAAAGAGGAAAGGGTTGAGCGTGAAGTGGAGGGAGAGGGGGAAGAAAGAGGCGGGGGAAAGTGAGAAATATTACAAGCAGAAGAGATTAAGATGGAAACTGGAAGTGACAAGCTGGGAGAGGAGGGAAGGAAAGGGAGATGAAGAGAGGGACAGGATGGGCAAATGGGAGAGAGAGTTGGTCGCGGAGATGGAGGGAAGGAGACGGTGGAAGATAAATGAGGAGTTGAAGAGACGGCATGACAAGACGGGGAGTGGAAGAGAAAAAGACTACATGGTGACTTTAAAAAGAGAAGAGGGGGCAGAAAATGGAGCTTGACGGATTATTTTTTTCCTTCATTAGCTTGTTTATTAGTATTAGCAGTAAACAGACTGTTGAAAGCAGAACTGATCTGCTGCAACGGCACCTTTGCAGACTAAATGCAGAACAACAGGAAGTAGTAAAATACACAATGTGAGCTATGAAACCAGACTGGTATTAAAGGAACAAACATCTGAAAGGTTGCTTGGATGCTCTGGAAGTTCTGACTGTTAAAACATGAAAAACTGCTCTCTATTATGGTTGGTGCAAAGTTGACGTCCGAATGGTTGCTTTTTAATTCTTTGTGATGTTTTTAATCATTCATTATTGTGGACGTATTTAATTCACTTAAAGGGGATTTATTGTGGGAAAAAAAGACGGCTAAATGATTGCAGCGAGGGCTGTAGCGATACACTAATCTCACGATACGATACACGATATTCGACTCACGATACGATAAATATCGATATTCATCTTACAATACATTTACATCATTTTCCGAAAGATTTTAAAGGGACAAAGTGATTTTGGTGACATCTTGTGAGTGTTCCAATGACTTTGTTTGAATTAATTGAACGGAAAGCAAAATGAATAAAAGATTTGAGAATTTATTTAAACTGTGTCAATTGTTACTTGCAGGCTTTTAAAGGTGGGACACGGGGGTTTTGAAAGGAGCTTAGAATATCGATACCCGCGGCTGAAAAGTCAATACTCTCTGGGAAAATAAAATATCAATATATATCGCACAATCGATAAAATCGCTCAGCTCTAATTGTAGCCTTTGGTTATTTCTGTATCTGAGGTGACGACCAGCTCAACATACCAGGTTTGCAGGGAACTGTGACATCACAAACACAGCTCAGATCAGAGCGACCCGGCCTCTCCATCTTTAACATCGATCTTTGCGTTAAAAGGAGAGCTGCTGCCCTGCAGGTATTTCATTTCATCTGCACCTCTGGAGATCGTATCAGCGTTTGAAAAAAGGGGGTATTGTTACGTCTCCTTTTGAGGACCATGAATACACCACCAGCCCGCCGCAGCTCAGGTCATGATTACGCAGCCTCCTGTTGCGAAAGTCGTGTGTTTGTGCAGTGGAAGGAAGTGTTGACACATCATCTGTGCATGGTTGTCATGTTTACACATTATTTTCTCTACGCAGCCTTTGGCGAGGCCTTTAAACCCCACAAGTGTTGGATCCAGCTGATGTTAAAGCCAGCCACTAATTAAAGCCACGCTTGTTTGGGTGTTGATCTGAATCACAGTTGTGTGTAGTTTAACACACACACAGAAGTGCGTTATGCATCTCCACCGCCTCTTTCATCCTTTCCTTTGTGAGCAAGGTCCTTGAGCACATTAGTGCTGCACGACGATGTCGTACTCGCCCGTAGCCAAAGACGCTAAACCTGCAGGGGAAAGTAGGACGAAGGCAAAGAGGCAGGAAAACAAAATGCAATGTTGTTTAATTCATTGGTGCACAAACATGTGACACGCTTTAAAATCCATCACAGACGGGTGTGGAAGACGGGTTTGTGGGCAACGTGACTGTGGTGGAGGAGGTAGAGAGGGACAACAAGATTAAAGCCATTAGTTTTGCTGCTGCAGTCCATATTTTATGGGCAAAGGGAGACCTTCAGGGTTTCTGCGCCGCTCTAACGTCTACATCGTTAAAATAATGGGACAAAAGAAAGTGAACATTTTAATTGCTGGTGCCCCCGAGATGAGAGATGAATAATGGCGTCTTGGCTAGGGCTCTAGCGATACACTAATCTCACGATACGATACCATACGATACACGATATTCAGCTCACGATACGATATATATCGATATTCATCTTACAATACATTTACATGATTTCCTGAAAGATTTTAAAGGGACAAAGTGATTTTGGTGACATCTGTGAGTGTTCCAATGACTTTGTTTGAATTTATTAAACTGAAAGCATCAATTACACATTATATGGCTGACAGGCAGCTTGCAAATGCTGGACAAAATGAATAAAATGAAACTATTTTTCTCAACAAATCTTTATTTCAACAGTGCAAATTGTTGCACTTCTTTTAAAAGGTGGGACACCTTTTAAAAGAAGCATAGAATATTGATACCTGCGGCTAAAATATCGATACTCGATAAAATATCGATATATATCGCAGAATCTATAAAATCGCACAGCTGTAGTCTTGGCCAAGCTCATCACCCAGTTCTATTTATTATCTTCCATAATAGTGATTCAGCTTTTCCTGCAGTGGTTTTATATAGTTAAAAATAAAATCACAGAAAGACAGAGGTCTAAATTTTGTATAGAAGCAGTATCTATGAAATATTGAGTATTTGAGAAGCAGAGACAGGCAGAAGATCTCCAGTTTGTCTGCATATTTGTAGAAAAATAATTTGATTTTTTTTTTTTGTTTTAAACGGTGTCCTTCATGTAAGGACTGAACTTGGTGGATGCCAGTATGTAGGACGGCACACAGCTGGAACCATCCAGTGTTTATTTCAGAGACTTGAGCTTCATCTCTCACATGGATACAAGGCCACAGCGAGCCTTTCATCCATGTGACCCGTCCCTTCAGTCGATGTCGTCTTATTATCCTGCTGCAGCAGCTTTCGTCATGAAATATCAACAGGAACTGAGTTCGTATCCCTCCCAGGACCTGAAGTGGATCTTTGGGTTCGTCTGGAGATCACAGTCATGCGACCTCGGCGTCGGACGGATGTTTGACTGTCATCGGTTTGATGCTTCACCTCTCCTTCGATGTCAGGAAACGATTTGGGTTCCATCTAAATAATTACTGTTGCAAAAAGCTGATGTGAGCGAGGCACATGCAGTTAGATGACAACATAAAGCAGATAACTTTAGGTAATTCATGGCCCTCTGTTACGCTCAGGCAGTCGAACACATGACTGAAACAAGGCAGAGGTTGTTTGGATGTTGCTGCGCTGGCATGTCGATGAGCGCAGATAATGAGATTACAGCGAGCATGTGGTGATGTCAGAGCGTCTGCAGACAGGAGTCGTGTAAACCCGCCGTCCGTTAGCATGTTCTCGAGAGGATTTTGTTCTCATGGCGTGCAACAGAAAAAAAATCACCAAATATCATACAAATAAGCACAATCTTGGAATGAATTTAAGGATTATTATTATTATTATTATTATTATTATTATTATTATTATTAATCTGTTATCTTTAAAGGCAGGCTGCTCTCAATCACTAACAGCATTAGCTGTTTTGATAAAAAGATGACATTTGGCACAGATTAATTTATCCGTCTGAGCCACTTCTTTCCACCAGTCCAACCAACAACTTGCAAACTGACTGACCTGGATTTGCTCTAATCTTAGAAAAACCCTCAGCGTTGTTTACAAGTGTTTTTGATAAAAGTCACGGATAATAATATCTGGAGGTTTGCACGGAAACATGTCGCGTTGTACAAAAGTTGCCGAAGACGTGCTGAGTTGTACTAAATTGTAGAGTTACTGTAAAAGTTTTTTATAAATTAACTTTTTCTTTTAAAGGTTTTTTTTGGTGAGTCAGATAACAGTGGAGTAAGCCCCTCCCACTGTCAATGTCATAAACGACCCTAAAACTAGTTTCTGACAAGTCGACTAATCTGTTAACATCTAGTAAGCTAATTGTTCTGCCTTCCATAGAAAAATGAATCTTCCTTGAATGCCACAGTTTTTGAAAACTTGGATGACCTATTTAACTTAAGTTGTACAGGAATGATGAGAGGAAGAACTGCATCTAAACCAAAAAGTTCAGATGCAGCGCAGGAGACGCTGCAGGAGGCTGCGCACCAGCTCACAGATCCATATTCATGTTGGTGGACCCCGCGTGTCACAGTCGTTTCAGGGCGTTATATGTATGTGCTAACTGGCGTAGCGCACCCTGGACAGTCTCTGGACTGCGTCACAGGTTAGAGGGCTGTGCACCGACTGAGAGACGCCACTACGCTCTGTGTTCAGACTTGTGCAGAACCAGAGTTTGAAAGTTTCTGAACCGACTCGTTCATCCTTCCGTCGTCGCGCTACATCGCTTCGAGAGCTTGTTTGTGTCGGTGCAGGAGTTGCTGGTGTCAGCTGCACAATTTATTAATGTTGTTGCCTCGGTCCACAGCGGGGACGTGACCAGAATGGTTATCCGCGGCGCGCCTTTGTGACTGGATATCAAAGCGACTGGGCTCAGTTCAAGAGAACATCACGTTTGAAGTCGAATTTATCTTTTATGTGCTTGGCTTTTGTTTGAATTATTCATTTTTTTTCAGGCCAAGTGATTCATTTCTGTTTGAATATAACTCATAACTGGAGACTTTAAATGCTTTTATGTTTATTTAGGTGCAACACAGAAACGGCGACGCTTGTGAAGTCTCCTAGTTCACTAGATTTGGGTCAACAGAATCAACTCCTAATTTAATATTTGGCAATTTCTGTACTCGAAGAGCCAGAGAGGAGCGACATTCTTGCAAACGTGCACGCTCGTTAAATCCTAAGGCTTTTACATACCAGGAGATAGTTTAAAAGATGTTTAGATGTAATGGGATGTTACGCTCGACTGTTACTTGAGTTAATCGTGACAAACCGCCGGTTGAAATGTGACACTTTCAGATTGTTTTCCACCGTTTGATGGATCATCTGAGTGACTGGAGTGGAGGAGAAGAGGCTGGGACAGATCCTGCTGCAGGAGCATGAAATATACAGTTGAAACTCCTTGCAGCGTTCATGAGGCTGCAGCAGTTCTGAGCCTTTGTGATCCATCTTCTTCTATCTGTCGACATGGTTCTGAGCAGATGATGTTTTCAGACGGAGCTGAGAGCGGCTGATAACGGCCTTCCAACTCTGACATGATATGTTTCTCTTTCTAACTTGCATCTGGAAAGATAAATGTAGATAAATAGTCTGAGATATGCATTTTTAACATTATTCCTTTCCCCCAGTCTCCAAGGAAGAAAGCTGGAAAAAAGCAATTTAAGTGTTTACATACCAGAGTTGCCTATGGAAAATGGAGATTTGAAAGACCAGAGGCTTAATCAGCTAATCCAGATAATAAAATCAATTTCCTGGTCACAGGATTGATATCTTTAAAAAAAGAAAATGGAAAACAACATAACACAACTCTGAACAACAAATCCAAAGGTTTTGTGTTCGGTCATCTTCAAGTGCTCCGCGATGAAAATGTGTCTTCAAATCTTACAGAACTAATAAAGAAATACGTCATTCAATTCAATTTAATTTTATTTGTATAGCGTCTGTGACAATGTCAGTTATCTCTAGGAGCTTTACAGAGACTCAGATCATGACCCCCTAACAAATATCAATAATTAAAATTATAATATTCAATCCAAATCAAGGATAATGGCAGGTAAAAAAAACTTCCACAGTGGGAGAAAAAAACCTTTAAGCCAAACAGTGGCAAGAAAAAACTCCACTTTAAGAGGAAGAAACCTGGACCAGGACCTGGATCATATGGAGGAGCCTTCCTGATGAAGACCAGCCGGGTGAAGAAAGAAAAAGAGAGGAGAGACAGGACAGAGAGAGGAGAGACACAAATGACTGAATGAAATGACTACATAAACAGATGCAGGTAACAGCACTGAGGTGAGATGGTCAGAGGACTAGATCACCGGTCACCACGCCAACCAACACCCTGAACACATCTACACACACAGGTGGAGGTAAACGCTGGGATGGACAGAGGAGGGAACTGCAAGTCAGCATGAAAGTCAGGAAACTCTGACCTGCAAACATACAGAAAGAAAAGATTATTATGGTTGTCTGGCTCCTGTTAATGTCGTGCGACCACCAGCTCTGTTTAACTACCACGTTGCTGCGTCCACGTGTTCACAGATAACATCAGCCGTCTGCTGCTGCAGCGTGAAGACTCTCAGCTGTGCACCTTTGCACGGATGTTAACTGTGATGTCAGAGATGTCTTGCCCAACACGCATGTAAACATGGTGACAAAGATGTTTTCTGTTGGGGTTAAGTTCTGCAAATGTTTTTCTTTTTTTTTTTTTTTTTTTGCATCAGAAACCTGATGCAAGTTGTTTGTCTGAGCATAGCGTCTAAGGAAATACTGTCCAGTCACATTCCAATTTAATCCTAATGTGTTTCAAATTGGATTGTTGAGGATGAATATAAATTGTTCAAATGTGTCCAACACCTTTAAATCAGGAAGGTCCCTCCATATGATCCAGGTCCTGCTCAAGGTTTCTTCCTCTTAAAGTGGAGTTTTTCTTGCCACTGTTTGGCTTAAATATTTTTTTCTCCATCTGTTGGAGTTTTTTTATTTGCCATTATCCTTGATTTGGATTTTAGTCAATGATATTTGCTGGGGGATCATGCTCTGGGTCTCTGAGACAACTCTGAGACAGTTTCTCCTTTAAACACAGCGCTCTTATTCTGAGTTTCCCTCTGCGATCACACACCACTGAGCTCATGACAGCGAGGGGATCGTTGTCATGGTCAAGGATACGCTTGACGTGTGTTATGGCTGGTTCTAAAATAAAAATGAAGACGGACAAAATGGTGTTCAGTTGGGACGACGACCACTCTTTTCACTTATAAAGCCCTTTAATATATGAACTTAAAACTGTCTGTATGATTCTCATCTTTTCTGCGGTGAGTACGGAAAGGAAGGAAGGAAAACCCAGTTGTCTCTGTCTGCCCCACCAGGCCCAGCTGGAGGCTCAGAGGTCCACGCAGGACTTCCAGAGAGCCACCGAGGTTCTCCGAGCAGCGAAGGAGACCATCTCCCTGGCAGAGCAGAGGCTCCTGGAGGAGGACAACCGGCAGTTTGACTCCGCGTGGCAGGAGATGCTGAACCACGCCACGCAGAGGGTGAGGACCGGTCTTCTTCATTTAGCGTCTCAGCAGGTTCCCTCCATGTAGCTGCTAAATGAAACCATCATGACCTGATGGAAAGTTTCCATTTCTCGAAGGAGAGCTCTGGGCTTCACCAAACCCCATAATTAACTTAGTATTGAGGGTCTTTTGAACCTTCAAGCACGGATGGACCACCAGCCTGGTTAACTGACCAAAATCTTTTTTGAGGTCCGTGTAAAAGGTTTTATTGGTGTTCAGAAACGTGTAACTGTTGCTCGTCACCTGTGACTCGTCCTTCATCCCACCTGTGGAACATTCTAGCGCTATGAAACACCAGGACGGTGGTGGGGTGGCTGTTGGGAGGTTTGGACCTGCTCCATCACCTCCAGGTGCACCGCTGACTCTGATCTCTGATCTCTGTCTGCAACAGGTGATGGAGGCGGAACACACCAAGACGAAAAGCGAGCTCGTGCACAAGGAGACGGCGGCCAAATACACGGCGGCCATCGGCTGCATGAAGCAGCTGGAGAAGAAGCTGAAACGGACCATCAGCAAGTCAAAGTAAGAGTCTGCGTTTGCTGTTGAACGTGACGTTTCAGCGGCTGTCACGCTGCGGCAGGACAGTAAACCTGAAACGCTGGGTTATCAGGTTTAATAGGCTTCGCTGGGACCTTTGACTGGAATTTAAAAAAAAAGGTGACCTTTTTTATTTTTAAATACCCCTATGATGAAACTCCGACACTCTCAACTCTTTATCTTTTAATGTCTTACGTCTCTTATAGCTCTAAACTTCTCAGTTTCTAGTTATTTTAATGACAAAAACCTGTTGCAATGATTTCTTAATGTTGAAATGAATCCCTTATTTTTGGTTGGTATTCATCACCAAGCCCGTGTCCAGAAAAGATGACAGCAAATCAGATTTTGGATGATAAACTAAACTATTTTGTGTTTTTTTTTTAGATACAAGTGACCTGTGAAGCTGAATATTAGCACTTATGTGAATTTAGGTTCAGAAGTTTCTATTCTTTAGTTTCATGCATGGATTTATACGTGAACCCAGTTGATCTGCAACTGCTGGGATGAGACTGACACACATGCTGACTAGAGCTGCAAGCCGAACCCCCCCCCATCAACAGCACGTCATCATTTATACCCTCATCAGACACTTAGGGGATGAATGTAAAACTCTGATCTGATCTGAAATACCGTAATCACAGGTGAGCCAGCCTCTGCTTCCTGCAGCAGATAGAAAAAATTTAAATAAAAAAGAAACATTTATTCAACCATGTGAGCCGTTTCGTTTTTCTGCGAGGGACAGGAAGGCCAAGTTGCACTTCTCTTTTTAGCCATAACGATCTATCTAAAGCAGTGAAACTTAGTGTCAGTCAAAACCACAATGAACCAGTTTGTTTATTGTAAGCAGTCAGGTGTTGAAGAGGAAGTCCGGCTAAATGTTGTACAATCACGAGTTGTTTCCCTCCTACAGAGTCTCACGGTAAAAGATTCAACTATAATTAAACTGTCATTAATACCAGATGAAGAGACGGTTGTGTTGGGATTATAACTGTTATAACTAGGGCTGGGCAACAATTAAAATTTTAATCGCGATTAATCGCATTATTTCCTTGATTTATCACGATTAATCGCATAGTATACACAAAGTCAAATAATGAACTCAAAAGTAGTGTAAAATGCACTTTTATTTAAATGTGCTGCTGCCATATGAACTAAAGTGTCATAACATTTGTTGTTCAAACACTTTTAACATCAGCACTTGTCAGTAACACATATTTAGTGTAAATCTCATCTTAAAAAATGTCAAATAAAATAAAGCTTATTGCCACTGCCAGGGCATTAATGTCATCCTGTTTTTATAGAAACTAAAAAAAAGTCTACAAACAAAATCCAACAAAATGATTGTGTCTCAGCACAATCAGAACATTAAAACAGGTAATTTCTGAGGTAACAGCAGAAACTTTTAACGGGGAGTTCAACTTGTCTAGTTGTTACAAATAACCTTGTTTCTGTTGAATCCTCCATTTTGTTGCAGTCCAGATTTTTTTTTCAGACAGAATTGTTAATATTGCTACCTGAGTTGCTACCTGAACTGTAAAGTTCACTGATTTTTACCGTTCTCCATGTCTGTTTTAGCTTTACTGCATGTTTACCTGCAAATTGTCTTCCGGTTCCGCAGCAGCCAGTAACAGACTTTTCAAAACAAAAGCATGTGAGCAACATGCGTTAACGCGCGATAAAATAAATGTCGGCGTTAATAAATTAATGAGTTAACGCGATAATAACGCGTTAACTTGCCCAGCCCTAGTCATTACATCATATTAAAAAATGCTTAGACATTTATTGCAATGCAAATATGTTTTTTGAATTCTCTTGATGAAATTTATACTTAAATGATTTAAAAACAGACCCTCCATCCTCCTTCACCTCATCACGTATATCAGCCAGTCCTCATTAGATTTCTACTGTCCCTGATGTTTATCAGCGTAGCGTTCAATGTAAAGTTCAAGGTTAACTTTATTAGTCCCTCATGGGAGAAATTTGTCTTGGAGTCACAGATCAGAGCTGGCACACAGACGGAGACACAAACGCAGAAAATTACAAATACACATCACATATACACCTCCTTTGGAAGGTGCATCTAGTCGCTGTTGAAAAGCTTAATCGAGAGAGGGACAAACGAGCGTTTATACCTGTTGTACCTCTGCGGTGGGGCTCTGTATCTCCTACCAGTTCGCATCATCACATACTCAGAATTGAGAACACGTGAGGGGTTGGAGACGATGTTTCGAGCCTGTCTAATTACTGCTTGTTCAAAAAAATGACTTAAGAGTGATCGGGCTGTAGCGATACACTAATCTCACAATACGATACGTGATATTTGGCTCACAATACGATATATATCCATATTCATCTTACAATACATTTACATCATTTTCTGAAAGATTTTAAAGGGACAAAGTAATTTTAGTTACATCTTGTGAGTGTTCCAATGACTTTGTTTGAATTAATTGAACTGAGAGCATCAATTACACATTATATGGCTGACAGGCAGCTTGCAAATGCTGGACAAAATGAATAAAAGATTTTTGTTGAGGAAAAATAGTTTCATTTATGTAAACAGTGCAAATTGTTGCTTGCAAGCTTTTAAAGGTGGGACACGGGGGTTTTGAAAGAAGCTTAGAATATCAATACCTGCGGCTGAAAAGTCGATACTCTCTGGGGAAATAAAATATCGATATATATCACAGAATCGATAAAATCACTAAGCTCTAGAGGGTGATCGGGGGGCCGGACCTGCCTATGATCTTCCCAGCCATTATTGCAAGCCTTTCGGTCTGAGACTTATATTTGACAGTCAGGTTGCCAAACCAGCTGGCGATGGCGTATCTTAGCATCGATTCTCTGCTCGCCCTGAAGAAAATCAGCATTATATTCACACTGACTCCAAACAGCCTCAGTCTACTTATATGAGGAGACCTGACTGATGTCTTTGTTATGAATACAGATTACGTTGTGGTAAAGTAATGGTGGTCATTACTGTAAAGTAATGACCACATGATTAATCTGCATGTTAAAAGACATCGGTTACAGGAGCCACGCTCAGCTGTTGTAGCTTTAGTCATATGTGGCATTTCAGCAGCGTGGGATAACGTGCACATGCCGAAGATCATCCAAGTAGACGAGCCTTTAAAACAAGCCATTATCCCTGAAAGGACGGGGGGGCAGCAGCACCGACCGTGTACACTAATCCAGACGAGGAGGGTCAAAACCGTCTGACCTAAAATCACGACTAGCATTTGGATCACGTCAGCTGTGGCTGCTTCATTGTTAAAAACACAGACGATGTTGCGTTCAGGGTCGTTACGAAACAAACATCGGAGGCTTTTGGACCCCTCATAGGTCCTTCTAGCCGATACTAACTTTGATATTTTGCGTGTAGGTTGACTTTAAGTGAGTAAACCCAAAACAAAAGCTGGATGATTGATCAGTTAACTCTTAGTTGATTAAAAATGTTTTTTGTTTTTTTTTTGATCCAGTCGAATTGCATGAGCAGCTGTGGGCTCGCTGTGTGCCGCCTCAGTTAATCCTTTCTGCATCTCTTGCTCATCCAGCATCACAACCCCCTTTATCTCCCTCTCCTCTGTCAGGTTGCCATGGCAATGATGTGGGTGTTGTTCTTTTGTGGGTTAGTCTGTATTTTTCCCCTCTGATCTGTTCCCTTCCTCCTCTGCAGGCCTTACTTCGAGATGAAGGCGAAGTACTACCTGCAGCTGGAGGTGAGCGATGACGCTTCAACTCTCAAACGTCAACGTAGCAGGATGCTGCAGAAACTGGGAGAAAACCCGTGACCAGAAACGGCAGAACTTTTTCCTCCATCATTTCTGTTTATGTGCATAATTTTACAGTAGAGGTCTTCGGAACAACCCGAAAACCGAGGTCCCAACCCAAATCAGGTCTCGGGTCCATTCACAACACAAGACGTGACCGGGTTCGGGTCGGAATCAGTACAGTTAGTCTCGGGTCCGGTCGGTGCTCTCTGACAGGCTGGGTCTGCGTTTACCCGAGAGAGGTAAAGATATTGGTGGTGGCACCTGTCACTCAGCCCCCCTGTCCCCGCCCCCTTCTATCCAATAGGCTGTGAAATGTCAGGTGACAGGTCAAGCAAAAGTAAACAAACAAACAGTAGTTTAGTTTAGCCAATGTCAGGACTCGCGGCCAGTAAATGATTATTCATTAATTAAAAAAAATCGATTTGGCAATATATCGCGATTTTCGGCCACCCAATATAATATCATTTTTCACCTCCTAATAGAGATTTTTTTTTTTTTCAAAAACACTAATAATAAACAATAAATAGGTTGTTTTGAAGCAAATAGTTTTGACTCAATTTGTCCTCTGAATGATCAATATCATCTAATGAACACATACAGCAACTTGATTTTTCATCTCTACTTTTAATTTTGACTGGGTAGAGAATCGCAATATATCGTGATATCACGACATCGTGATAATATCATATCATGACCCAAGTATCATGATACATATCATATTGCGAGGTCCCTGCCAATACTCACCCCTATCATTAACGTAGCGTGATTGTCATAAAACAATCGTGTTGCCGTAGCGTGTTATTAGTGGTTTGCCCGGCAGCTGTGAAACAACGATGTTCACGACACGTCCTGACCGGTGTAGGCTATTAGCGTTAGCAGTTGCTACCAATAGCATCTGTATCCACAAAGAAAATAACAATGTGGATTTATTGTTGTTTACATCACGTAGCCTATGTAGCAACTGAACCGGTAGAAGAAGACAACTTTAGGTAAGAAAATCACGTTTTATTCAACGCTAGACAACTTTAACATGAGCAGCTATGGGCTGGATTGTCTCGGTTCTATTCGGGTAACTCAGTTCAGTTCGTGGTCGAAAATTAAAGGGTTGGGTCGGTTTCGGGTCAAATTTTCACGGGTCCATTCAGGTGAAGACCTCTACTGTACATATATTTTTACTTTTTTAGTTGCTTCAAAGTCTTGTTTATATGTCTAGTATGTTCTAAACACATCAGTGACCTGAATGAACAGGTCTTATGTTTGTATTTATTTTCCTGAATTGAAAGCATATCAGTGGATAGAAAGACTGAGTATTTGTCCTCCTCCTGATCATCTCCTCCCCAGAACCTGAAGAAGAACGTGGACGAGCGGCAGGCCAAGCTGTCTCAGGCCAAAAGCGAGTACAAAACGGCCCTCAGGAACCTGGAGATGATCTCCGACGAGATCCACGAGCGCCGCCGAAGCTCCATCATGGGCCCCAGGGGGGCCGGAGTCGGCGCCGAGGGCGACAGCGTCTCCGGGGACGACATCTCCAGCTTCAAGATGGAGTCGGATGGAATATCGAGTGAGTGCAGTGTGCTGATCTCTCTCTTTGTTAGAAGAAAGTAAATGCTGGAACGTGTCACTGCATCTGTGATCTTTAGAACAACTAATTAGTGAAGGTTAATCCTCCTGCTACAAGAACAACTGCCTCTAAATGTCACGGGAAGCTGTTATTCACAGCTTCCAGCTTTAATCGTAGATGGTAAAATTACTTCTCCACATCCTTCAGAAAGTGGATTTTTAGAAGGGATGAGCAGTCTGGGTCCGTTCCAGCCACTGATGGTACTTGTAGTAGATGTAAAGGAGTGAAGCTGACGTCACCGGATCTCCTTGAGAAATCACGAGTATGCATTATTGACTTTTGTAAAATCCAAGAGTCCAAGACAGTGGTTCTGAAACTTTTAACACTGCGTACCACCTGAGAAACTGTTCAGCTCTTTATTTTTTAATTATCTCAAGCTACACATTTCGTTTGAATCGTTTTATTTATAATGCATTGTATGAGACTTGAGAGAACAAGAGGGGAAGTAATGATATAAGTCAGTAAAAAGAAAAAAAAATAATAATTTGGTTCCAAAACTCTGTCATGTGGCATCGTTTATGGAAACGATAGTTTTACTTCCAGGATCAGGGTTACCTGAAGCTCCTCCCACTTCCCTTCTACAGAAGTTCAGAATCCTGCTGGGTTTTATTATTATTATTTTTTTAATATTTGCAGTCCAGATCAGATGGCCTGCATGAACCCCAGCTGGAGCAGAGAGGAGTTGACGGACTGGAAATCCTGCATCCCATTAGCTCGGCCTGTAGAATAACCGGATATGTGTCACCATGGCAACAGCAGTCCGATTTTTATAAGTTGAGGGGGAACGTGAGGCTCAAAATAACTTTGGGTAGCGACTGCGTGCATTCACGTGCACGTGTTAGCGGTGAAAATGAGTCGCCGCCTCTGAGTCTGATGTGATGTGACGGTTCTGAATCACCTCAGTTGTTTCTATTTTAATCTCTCTTTCTTCTCCACATCTCTCCTTCTTTGTCCTCTGTTCATCACACCTTCTTATCTTTTTGTCTTTTCTGTATCCATCTTTCCCTTTAAAACTTCTCCTGTTGTATTTGCCACGGCGGTCTCATCCCTCTTTCCTCCTTCTTCTCATTTTTTGTTTTTTTTTTTCCATCACCGTCGTTACTGAAACCTCTCATAACGACCTCTTGTTAATGCACCTCTTTTCCCTCCCTCCCTCCTTTCCTGCAGTGGCCTCGGTTTGTTTTGACGATGACCCGTGCGGCGGCGGCGGCGGCGGCAGTGTCATGTCAGAAGAGGACTCTGAGACTCGCTCCACCTGCAGCCTGGGTTCATCTCCCAGCAGCCCTCAGGAGCTCCTGTCCCCCTGCCCCTTCGCCAGCTCCTCCTCCTCTTCCTCCTCCTCCTCCGGCATGTCGTCCTCTGATTCTCCATCACCCACACCCTCCTCCTCCTCCTCCGCGTCCTCCCCGGCTCTCCTGTCCAGGCCCTGCAGTCTGGACCTTCCCAGCACCGTCTCGCTGTCGGACTTCGGCCTCATCTCGCCCGTCCTCGGGCCTCGCAGCGAGTGCAGCGGGGCGTCCTCGCCCGAATGCGACCTGGAGAGAGGTGGGTGACGGGAAAAAGGTTTATTTATTAAATGCAGCGCAGCTCGAGCAAACATTTTCATCAGTCACGTCCTTCAAACAGGTTCTCTGAAAAATTATTTTTTAGTAGTAGAGATACACGATAACTGTTTTTTAAAACCGATAATTTTCAGGTCCTAAAGGCCGATACCGATAACCGATAACACACACATATACCTAAGATCATTACATCAATACTATGAACAAAATCAAAAACAGTTTTGACTCTTTAAATGAACAGATATTTATTTTTTCCAATGAAAAACTATTGGCAAGCCTCTCAGACATTTTCATAAAGCTATCAAACAAACCTATTTGATATCTCACATCAACTTAAATAAGGTTCATTACTGGCTGATATAAAAAAATAAAGGCTCCTTGAACTGATGGAAATACATGCATCAGAATTACTAACTGAAAAAATTCCTTCCTCAATGACAATAAAAAATAATGCACAGGTCATTATGTACTGACACAAGTTAGACTTGTCTGTGTGAATAAACTGAAAAAGTTCACTCCATAGTAACAAAAAAAATTAAGTTTAAAGGATTTTGGCTTGTGGTTCTTTTCAAATGAATGCCTTTAATTAAAGTAAATGAGGTTCAGTAGTTTTGGGGTTTTTCTTAATCTCATGGAAGCTTTAGATGAGAGAGATGATGGCGAGGAGAGGAGAGGGTTTGACTTGCTGCTGGCTTGCTCACGTTAGCTCACGTTAGCTCACGTTAGTGTGATTTCAAAACTCCATGGAAGCGATGGTTATGTTTCAGGTGGCTGATCAGGTTTGACGTATTAAAGCTTGTGCTATTTTTCCCTCCTTCGCTTGGAGCATTTGTCACAAATAACCAGTGAACTATCTTCTTCTGAAACTTTAACAAAGTTCCATATAATAGCCGCCATGTTAGTTTGTTTTTATCAGCGCACTGAACTGCATGCTGCATTCAAGGTGTAACTTAAATTCCTCCGTTCCCTTGTTTGCTAGTCGTTCTTTCTGCCTTATCTATTTTTTATGTGTAACATGTGGGAAAATACTGCGAATATCAGTTCAAGTCAGCAACTACTAAAATTATGACCGAGTTAACAAGTTGTTTTCTGGCATGAGGGGGTATTCTTGATTTTCCTTACTGAGAAATCGTTTTTCTGATTATGCCGACGTCACTTGAACACAACATTCACTGCTGGTCATTTAAGGCTCAGAGGGAGCGAGTAACTGCCGTGTTGACAAAAATATATATGTTATCGGGGCTATTCATCATGATATCGGACTTATCGGGATGACGTCATAATTTCCTGTTATCAGCCCGATAGTTAATCGGGTCGATAATTATCGTGCACCCCTACTTAGTAGTTTCTCAAACTCTTAAAAGTATGACAAGTGGAAGAAAAGACTTTTTTTTTTATGCCTCAGCTGCTTCCTCTGAGAATTACATCAGAATGGAAAACTTCATTATAATTCAAGTCGGCGGGAAAAAAAACAGTGTAATCAGTGTGTTTGCGTGCAGCTTGCGCTGCTACTTTAGGGAAATAAAAAAGCAACAGTGAAAGTGAGATGGATGTTATTCGTGCTCTATTCTGGGTAGACGCACCACCTCCTGCTTCCTGCATGTGTCACACCTGCAACACTAAGAAAGAATATTAGTCAAAGCGACAGAAACTGAGCGTCTCACGTGCAGAGGAGACGATGCCCTTTAGATCCACCTGCAGAGAGGAAACATCTCAGTGCTTCATTATGCTTCTTCGTGATGAAGAGCTCGGTGCCGCCTCGCTGGGCAACCTTTTAAATACAGTCTGGCATTGTTTCTGTGTTTGATGTCAAAGAAGGAGGAAAAGCTTTTCTCACTCCCTGTAGACTGTGTTAGTGAATTTGAAATAATTGTTGAAAGTACCCGCTTCATTTTGTAGAGAAAATATTCTATATGGCGCTGAAATGAGGTTCGTGTGACCTTCGGTACAACAACACAAGCTTAAAGCGTCCTCATTAGTCATTTAGGAAAAATACATTTATAAAGTTGTAAGTTATTAAACTGGATATTCATACATGCTGTATTTATATGTAAATAATGGGTTGGTGTGATGCCGTGCAGCTTAAAAATAAAGTCAGACTAATATTTTAGCTTTGATCAGGGCAGATTTGTTTCAGTAATCTTTTTTCTCGGAGATGGACATCTGTTTGGTCCCAACACCTCCAGTTCTTGTCGCATCGTGTATTTCTGCTTTATTGTTGAACGCTGACGTGGTTCTTGAAGGCGGTGTTCCTGGTCGTTGGGCACCGCTACCCTCCATGTTTTAGATGTTTTCCTGATTCATTTGAACAGATCACCTCGTCATCAAGGTCTGCACCAATCAGTTCATGACCCTTTGATTTGAGCCAGGTGTGTTTCTGGACGGCAGTTTTTAGGGTTGACAAACGGTTTTTTAAGGGATGACAAGTTCTTTACCGCATCATTCATTCATCCATCCATCCATCCATTCATCCATAATTCTACCAGTTCAGGCTCATGGGGGTTGTTACTGTGTTAATTATAGTTAAATAACGTATAACCAGCTGAATCTCAATAGTAACTGCAGCAGTTTTCCACTCGGAGGTTCTCCCATGTGTTTAATTAAATCCAGGTGGTGGCTTTTTTCTTTTTTTTTTTCTTTTGGTGTTTATCTGAGGCTTTATTTACCAGATTATTTAATTTAATTGTCCTGATACTTAAAACCTCAGAAGTGAAAGATTGAAAGAGTAAACTTTGTTTCACATGACTGTTATTAAAATAATGGTCATTTGTCTCTTCAGCTACTTAATGCCTGGTTTTATTTGGTATTTTTTCATACCTGACATTAATAATTGTATCCTGATTTTGCCTGTAATATTTTTTATGTAGTTTCCTTTTAATGAGAGTCATTCAGAGTGTTTCTATCATGCCTGATGTGTGCATATGGAGATTCTACAATCATTTAAACAACACAGACTTAAACACTCTTCTGTTTCTCCTCAACTGCCTGTTAGAGCTGAGCAATTTTATCGATTCTGCGATATATATCGATATTTTATTTAGTATCGATTTTTCAGCCATGGGTATCGATATTCTAAGCTCCTTTCGAAGCCCCCGTGTCCCGCAGGGGTGCTCCTGTTAAGTCCTCCAGCTACTCTGATGAGATGGGTGTAATTTTAAGATGGCTTAAATGTTGCTTGAATTATTGGCTGCCATGGTTTGTTTTTACTTAACCCTGGTGGCTAGCATGGCTAGTAGCTACCTCATATGTTCAGTATCAAGCCAAAAAAGCTGCAAAAGAAGACCACTTGTTGGACTTTAACTCTCCATTGTGTCCCACCTTTAAAAGCTTGCAAGAAACAATTTGCACTGTTTAAATAAATGAAACTATTTTTCTCAACAAATCTTTTATTCATCTTGTCCAGCATTTACAAGCTGCCTGTCAGCCATATAAGGTGTAATTGATGCTTTCAGTTCAATTAATTCAAACAAAGTCATTGGAACACTCACAAGATGTCACCAAAATCACTTTGTCCCTTTAAAATCTTTCAGAAAATGATGTAAATGTATTAGTAAGATGAATATCAATATATATCGTATTGCAAGATTAGTGTATCGCTACAGCCCTGCTGTCTGTTTCTTTAGACGTTTTCCTTAAATATTTTCCTCATATCATCAAACCCAGACATGCCACCTCCTAAAAAAAAACAAAAACAAAACCTCACTGAACCTCCTCCTGTGCTGCAGGTGACAGAGCTGAAGGAGCAGAGGGGGATCTGGATAACGCTTCATCCGGAAACAACAACAACAGCAGCTCGACCTCCGGCGCCAAGAGGAGCTTCAGCCTGGAGGCTCGGTTCAGCTTCCTGAACCTGCGACGCCCACGGGTCAACAGCGCCAAGAACAGGGACAGCTGCTCTCAGAAGGCGGAGTCGGGCCAGACCGTGGTCCTGGTTAAAGGCGTCTGAGGATGGAAAAAAAGAGAATTTGTCAGAGGGACTGTAACTGGGATCAAAAACTGAAACTGCTACGAGCTGTTTATAAGCTGCCTGCCACTGCTGCACTCCCCCACCCCCTCCATCTACGTGGTCCAACAGAGACTTGAACGCTGTTGGCGTGAACCGAGTTCCCTGTACGCTGTGGCAGCAAAGTGACTTCCTCTCCCTCTTAAGGACACTGCACCTTTGGACTGTGATGCCAGAGAAGCGAAGAGCACTGTTGTTATTAAAATGTGTTGGTTACAGGTGATATACATAAAAAATATATATATATTAAACTCCACTGTAAACTGGGAAGGCTTGTGTCACTAAGCAACATCCACTAGCTGCCTGCCTCCAACCTTCTCTGTTAAATATCTGAACCCCAATCTAGAAATGATTACAGTTAAATGCCACATAGCATGCTGTAAACCATGCAGAGTTCATGTTCTGCTTAGTTTAATATTATAAAAGGAAAAAGAAGTCTCACGTTGGAGAAAAGAAACTGGCCTTTTACTCTTCTGCTCTGCTCATTTATTTGATAGAACAATGTTGTATTTTCTGACGTGTGTATGTTCAGGATTCGTGTTGAAAAAACAAAACTTTATGTAACACAGACTAAACTTTAGTAAAGTATGATTAAAGCCATAGCTCTTTGTGTTTTTTTTTTTGTTTGGGTCCAGTTTAGTGATTGTTTGAAATCTAGGTTGCAGAAAGCAAAGTTTGTTAATTTTTAATATCAATGTTAAAATTGTAAATGTCTTCATTTTATTCCAGAATAAATATAAACTTGTCATATAAGGTATTTATAAACTGTTTCTTTTAAGATTTAAACGTGTAAAAGCACAGAAGCTAAGCTTAGGAGAATCTAAAAAATAAGGCAATTTTTGTCTTGTAATTTCCACTTGTGGCCACAGAGGTCGCTGTTCAGCTCAGAGTGAAGCAACTCAAGTTTCCTGAGAAATTGTTTTCAACAGAAAATGAGTGAATAAAACAACGGGTCGGTGCATTTGAAGTTTGGCTCAGCCTGCAGATGCTCATAAATTAGCTTCATAAATAGATTTTAAAATAACTTCAGAAAGTTGGGCTGTGCAGCATCTCCACGACGCTCTCAGTGTTCCTTTAAATGAAAATCATGACCTTCAGTAATGAAACATTATTAGTCAGTCTGACTTCAGTCGGCCAGGATCTGGCAGAGCTTCAGAGCGTCTGTAACTGATTTAGATAAACACTTTCTTGGTAAAGTAGAGGGGACGAAAACACAAAGAGCCTCCTGTCCTGGAAGCAAGACATCAGTGTGTTCAAAATACAGTTAAACTGCTTTTCTACACCATCAAAGACCACAAACTTGTCTCTAAAGTTAGTTTTAGTTATATGTCCATCTGTCTTCGAATAACTTACCTCTCTGTCTTTTATTCTGCAATCACAGCAGTGTGAGGACATTCAATAACTCAATCTGAAAATGAACATTTCCAACAATAAACATTTAAACAGTACAGTTTAAAAAAAAAAGACAATAAGATGAGCAGTTTTCCCCAACAAATTCCAGGGAGGGAGATAAAAAAAAAAACCTTGTCCAACTTCTCATCTGAAACTGCATGTGCTGTCACAAACGAGTTTAGAAATGTATCCTCGTGAAAAAGAAGCTTTTATGCATCGTGACATTATACTTGGTCTTAAAATGAGCTCATGACTCAGTCGAATATAGTTCAGTAGTTTCATCGTTTAGGTCTTTTTCATCATCATTGTGGAGCCCACTCCTCTCTGCCTTGTTGCTTCAATTCACTGAGGTCTGCAAGCATCTGTTTATCTCTGAACATTCCTCCACTGGACTGGACTCCAGTCTGGACTTTACTGACTAGGAGCACATGTGCCAAACACAAGGCCCGCGGGCCAAATGTGGCCCGCCACGTCATTTTATGGGGCCATCGAGAGCTTGGACATTATTGGCTTAAAATTTAAACCAATATTTTAAGACTTAAAATGAGCTTACACTGCTTTAAAGCACGTGTTGACAATAAACTACATCTCCCATAATGCATTTTGTCGTTACCCACAACGATAACAGTATATCACCATGAGCAAGACATCAAGAAGGTTTTCAGAACTGATGAACTTAAGAAAAACCTCTACAAACTAACCCCAACATGTCCAAGAAAAGAAAAATTGATGCACAAGGAAGACAGCTTCATGAACGACAGGAAAACGAAAACGAATGTTTGTATCTCAAGGTGAAATAACAGAAAGTCTTTTTTGTTATGAGGATGGTGTCAGTCGTGAAAGAGTTTAATCTACGTCAGGATTTTGACAGCAAACATGGAGCTAAGTATAGTGTTTCCTTATTTTTCGCGGTTAATGGGGACCGGCGCCCCCCCGTGAAAATCAAAATCCGTGAACGGGAGTCGGAGCCCCCCGAGCCTAAATAATGTGTTTAAAATATGTTTAAAACTGCAAAAAAGTAGCAAGATACTGCAGCGAAACAAGACAAAGGCTCAACTGTGGTCTTTCTGTTACCTTCACAGCCGCTGGTCTCTGAAAGAAACCACTGCTATTGGGGTATTTTTGGCTCGTAATTAGCGGCTAACACGCTAACAACAATAAAGGAAAAAAGTCGGGTTTTCTTGTAACATCACACAGGTTGTATTGTTGGGCTCCTGTCGGTTAACAGAGAATGTAAATCTATACACGCTGGGCTGCTGTTGATGCTCACTACACTTTTCATCTAACCCCGTTTTCTTCTGCCGTCCCACAACACACACACTACATTACCCATAAGGCCACACCATTACCCATAAGGCCACCTTCTTAAAGGGACTGGCTCACAACATTTCTGCGCTGTGAGCAAATGCGCACAACATCCCGTGATGTTTCCGCGATTTTTTCTTATTTTATGTATTTCTGAAAAATCCGTGAATAACTAAAACCGTAGAACCTAAAGCGCGAATTGGCGAGGGATCATTGTATGCTAAATTTAGCCCACAAAAAAAACAAAGAACCACTTCCGCTTCTGAAACTAAGCTAATGAATACTCCCAGTGATGTAATGAGTTAAATATTTGCAACTTGAATACATAATAATATAGAAACTGTTATTTAACAATATAATAAGGTGTAGTTTAATTTTCTTTGATTTACATTACATTTTGTTACACTCATGCTGTCAATCTGGTCCTTCGAGGGCCAACCATGATGCTGATGTGGCCCTCAGTGGAAGTGAGTCTGACACCCCTGGACTAGAGGGACCTCATTATTTTCCTCTTTATTCAGTCTGTTGTAGGTTCACTGCTGAGTCTGGGATCATTATCCAGCTGCACGATCCAGTTTAAGCTGAGCTTCAGCTGCCCGGCAGATGTCACACATCTGGACTTGACTACCGCTGCTTTTTTCTGTTTGTTGTTTTCTTTTTTTCTTCGTTGTTTTTGACAAGTGCTTGAATAACATAAGGTGTTAAATAAAAAAACAACAAGCTCAGGCAGAAACTGATATAATTTCCTGTATTCAGATTTTGAAAACATCATTCCAGCCAACATTTAGTGCAAGTTCTGCAAACATCACATCAACATTCAGTCAACCGAGATTGTCCTGGTGCATTATTAAAATGAAAGGACTTAACGTACATGATGACAGAAGGGTGTGGCTTCATAACAGCAATAAATTAGAATTACTCAGAAGGTGAAGGGAGATACTTGGCAATGAATCATTTAAAGATACATTTCTATGGAGCCCTATTTGGGTCATAATTCAATGTATAAATGAGTCTATTATTATGAAATACAGGGGTTTATTATTATGAAATACGTATCCATTATTATGAAATGTTTCCCATTAGTATGAAAAAATGTAATTATTATGAAATATATTTCATTATTATTTAATCTTAGTTTGTTGCATAATAGTTTATTTCAGAATATCTTTTTTTATCAAAGAATGAGCTTTTACATAATAATGTCATTTTGCCAGTGGGCGGGGCCAGTGGTTGACCTGCACGCTCATTGGCTGATCCTTCTCCATTCTACGCTCTGACATCGACTAGTTTTGGCCGTGAGGTCCCGTTAGCAGCGGGCCGCGGCGTCATCAAGCTGCGCTCCTAGTCCGATTGTAGCTATGGAAACCTTGACCAGGTTAGCAGACAATATCGAAAATTATAATTTATCAGGTGATACTATTTTGACCCGATTTGACGATTCACTGTTCTGTTGCTTATGCCTGAATGAAGAGAGCAGCCAATCACATAAATGGCTCCGCCCTCTCTGCTGTGAGTGACACACAAATCATTCTTATGAAAAACAAAGTCATTATTATGTAAAAGCTCATTCTTATGAAAAACAAAACCATTATCATAAATAATGGGAAATATTTCATAATAATAAACATGCATTTCATAATAATGGGAAATATTTCATAATAATAAGCACCTGTATTTCATAATAATAGACTCATTTATTCATTGAATTATGACCCAAATGGGGCTCCATACATTTCACTTTAAACTGATTTTTGTTAACCCTTCAACCCACACATATATATATAAACATGCACAAACAAACATGTAATTCTATTTCCCGGTGAAATAATGCTGCAGGTAACTTTTCTCTGGTGAGTCACAGACAAAACCTGATTTTAACACAAAACCAAATGTGTGGTAACAGGATCAAACTGTTTAGTCTGCAATATTGTGGAGAAAGAAAACCAAACAGCACATTGAGGAAGGTCTCCGATATAACCGAGGAGTCTGGGAAGACTCTTTACTGGAGTAAACAATCTGCAAATAGAAATGTAATTCAACGACTTGAAAAGGTGTTACACAAGCGTCAGCTGCCTGTTATTCAGCGTCATGAATCTGAAAATAAAACCAGAGCAAATTGACTAACTCGATCAACTCTCCAGCTTCTTCTGGAGCTTTCTGTAAAAGGGAACGCTGTCGGGGGGGGTGGTTAAGCTGTCCTCACATGACAGCCACCATCTCCACAACATCTGAAAGAAAAAAACTAACTAAACTCACAGGTGGAGACAGTTTTAAGTTCAGGAAGAAAAAAAAAGGCAACAAGTGCACCTGAAATACTATTTATCAAAAGATAAACTTTCATGCTTTGAAGTAAAAGAGCTGCAAACTGTGAATCTGCTGCCAAGCTGCTGACACACTGACCAGGTTCCTAAATGAAAGTGATTTGATTTGTTCACACAGTCAGAAGTGTGTTTCTGATGCTTGAAGCGTGATTTAGGTTGACTGATCAAAGTCTCTAACTTCATTAAAGTACCGTCGGGGCGACTGCCGAACCTTCAAGGATGAGCAGCAAGAAAACAATAAGACGCTGAAGCAACCGCACCGACGTGGAGACCTGGTGGCTTCAAGATGAGCCGCTGCTCACCTGAATCACTGACAACGTATCCAGATACAAAAAGAAAAAATGGAGGAAAAAAAAAATAAAAAGTGCAGCACAACAATACATTTACATTTTAAACCTGTCGGAGGTTGGTCGGATAAACATTTCCCCGCGGATGAACAGAAAGCGCAGGTGTGACGCATCAGGTGAGCTGATGCTCGACACTCAGATGACGAGAGGAGACGTGACTCCAGCGCTGCCATGCAGGTTCCCTGTGGTTCACTGCTCCTGAGAATTAAAAAGCTGTTGAGGTTTGCAGGGAGACTCACTGTCCCTTTTAACCGTAAAGACTGAAACCGGCGCTACTTCTGGTGCATCGCGGCAAACTCACTGAACAAGACGTCGCCAGCTATTCAGAGAAAAGATCCACCGATGAGGATGTCAAACATCTGACCAGTACTCGTTCTCTTTATTCATCGACGTGAGGGTTAAACTTAATCCGGTTTCTATTTAACGATTTACCTTTTCTCTCCGATTCTATTTAAGATCAAACTTGCCACAACCAGTCCACATTTTAAATTTTATGCGCAGGACATTGTTGAAAGGGGTGAGACGCTATCGTGACCTTTTCTGCCTGATTTAACGGGGGGGAGGAGGTGGAGGTGAAGCTCCTGGACGAGCTGAACGTGTTGCTGCAGAACTAAAGTGACTCTGCTGTTGAGTTTTACTGCATCTCTGCAGAACTGCTGCTGCTTTCAAACGTCCTTGGCACTGATTTTGCAGCTCATCTTAAGCCTCTTACTTTTACTTGTGTTAAGAGGTGATCAAATGATCAAATGTCTCATTAAATCCATCAGTCCAGAGCGATGTCGATGCTTATTATTCCACTTTTATTCCATGTTCTGGTGGAGGAGCTGTTGCTGCATTTTTTTTCTTTTTTTTTTTTTTATGTACATTTTTTTGTTACAGCTGTTGAATTTTTGGTAAAAGAGTATTTCAGTTCCTCCCATAAAACCTTAGTAGCTAAGGCTTGTCCCACCCTGAAGCCTCTCTTCATTATTGTTTCATTTTCAGGAAGCATTTCTGAGTCAGGTTTGAAATCCAGACTCGACTGGAAGGAGGAGACCGTCGAGCAGCAATCACGTTAGCGGACTCCCGAGGCTTCAAAGAGGCGCCGACGCCTCGTCACAGTCAAACCGCAGTTTCTGAACGTTCCACGACGTCTCCCGCGTTGAAGTACCTTCCCCTCGCTGCCAGAGCTCCACCTTCACTGGAGCTGGGAGACTTTGAGGGGCGTTGTGCTGGAGAAGTCCAGGAAGAAAGGTCCTTCCTGTTTAGGTAGAAAGGTGGTGGGGATGACGTTATAGATGCCTGCGGGAACATGGTCCACCTCCATGTAGCAGAACCCACACCTGTGAGAGGACACAGAGACGCATCAGAGACGGAGTTTGACTTCTGCTGCGACGGTAAACGCTCGGACGTTTCATAGTCTCCCTTTACAGCAACAAATACAAAATGACCCAGTGAGACGTACAGACGTGCACATGGAGACACATCCCCATCATGCTCGCTGGCGTTCGGTTTCCTGGTCATAAAAGCATTTCTTGCTGCCTGGACTTTGTCACGAGCTGCTGCTGACGCTGATGAACTTGTTACTTGATAGGAAAGTTTTCCTTTTGCAAAACATAAAGCATTCATTTGTTCACGGTAGATGTAGTTTTGGCAGAAATTGAGCTTCAAATGTGGTCAAACCGCATTTTCTCTCAAAGATATGTACATTTTTGCAACAACATGAGCTTTTACTGTGGAGACACTAGAATAAAACGTCTCTAACTGCAAAGACAGTGACGCAGCACATCTTTAACACAGAACAAACAAAATAAATCAGACCACAGCAGGTGACATTAAAACCACATCAATACGCTGGTTTACACCATGAAAAGCTGATGTAACATGCGTGCAGCAGTTTCTCCTACTTAAGGGGGTAACGTGGGTTTGAATTCGTTAACAGAAATGATTTTGTACACATTTCACATGACTATTTTGTAATTGTGATAAAGTACAAAGTAGAATTTCACATCATGAATCCAAGGAACACATGAGAACTAGGGGTGAGTATTGGCAAGGACTTCACAATACGATATGTATCATGATACTTGGGTCACGATACGCTATTATCACGATATATTGCGATATTCTACCCAGTAGATAGCAAAATTAAAAATAAAGATGAAAAATCATGTTCATCAGATGATATTGATCATTCAGAGGACAAATTAAGTCAAAACTATTTGCTTCAAAACAACATATTTATTGTTTATTATTAGTGTTTTTGAAAAAAATCGATATTAGGAGCTGAAAAATCGATATTATATTCGTCGACCGAAAATCACGATATATATTGCCAAATCGATTTTTTTTTTCACACCCCTAATGAGAACTGACTGTTCAAGAAAAAAAAACACAATTCAATTTTATTTGTATAGCGTCTGCTACAATGCCAATTGTCTCTAGGTGCTTTACAGAGACCCAGATCATGACCCCCGAGCAAATATCATTAACTAAAATGATAATATTAATTATTATAAAGTCAAGTGTACCTGTAATCTCCACTGCTCTTCTTCTGGAAGGCAGCTGGACCTGGATCACCCACCGCCGACACCGTCACCATCTCAAAACCAACGCTGTACTGTCTGCAAAAGCCAGGAAGAAAAAAAAAAAACATGTCAAGGGGGATGACTTGAAATAGAAATAATCTAATGTCTAAAGTCTGTGCAACTTCACAAAAAGAAGAAAAAAAAACTCATCCTTCTTTTGTAAGAAAACAACTTTCATTAGACTAGCATACTTACAGTTCTGTGTGAAATACATTTTTATTCAAGTGCTGCTGTAGCTACAAACAGCCTGGTAGGGCAGTCCTGAATTCCCCATTAAGTTATTTAACACTTGATTAAATTTAGACTTTTACATCTGAATACTGTTGTTGATTTTTTTTTTTTTTTAGACATAGACATAGAGGTTGGTTGTTGATGACATTTAAACTTGTGTTTAAATGTGTTAAAAAAAAGAAAGGGAAAAAAAAAGTGAATAAAAAAAAGATACTGACATTAAATCATTTTCGGCTCAGCGTATTTAAGGCTTAATGTCAAAGACCGTATCGCTCCATCAACTTTAAAAATTTGGCCAAGCAAAAAAAATCGAATCACTTCGCCGCTCATTATCTTAAATTTCCATCATGTCAGATAATCCTGACCTGGATCCTCGGAGCTCTACGAGCAGAGGCCCGGAGCGCTCCAGGTTAACCTGGTAGATGGGGTTGTGTTTGTACGAGTCTTTATAGTTTCCACAGCCGCCAGCGCTGAGCCCCTTCCACTGGCCGTTGAGCTGCAGAGCAAATCACAGGCGTAATCACATTTTACTGAGAACGGCAGGAAAGACAGAATTCTGTTAAAACAACAGTCTTTAAAGGGAATCTAATTTACATGTTACAGTTCAGTCTTACTTTAAAGGAGAAAACTGTACAAATCACAATGTACAAGCGATACCAGGTTAACAACATACCCTTTTTGTGTGAGTGAAGGGGTTTGGGATCTTGGCGAAGCTGAATTTGCATCCAGCGTAGACCTAAAGAAAAATGTCAAGGAAAAAAATCTGATTATTTTACAGCGAGAATATAAATTGCAGTGTTGCCTGCTACTTTTATATCCTGAAATTTATTTCATAGTGAGAGGCAATATTTTCCTTTGGAGGCGTTTCATAACCTGAAAATTTCATATGTAGAAACGTTCGTAAGTAGAGGTGCCACTGTATATGAAATGTCAGAATAGGTCATTTTTTTGACGACAGCCCTGAAGCAGCCAGAGGACACCCCAGTGTGCCGCGACACCCCGGTTGAGAAAGGCTGAGCTAGACAGACGAGAGGGGGCAACACCGACACAAACACTTAAAGGAAAAATGGTGGCAGCAGTCAATATAATACAATATATTTGTTTGACACCACTCTTTGAGAAAAACTCGTAATCTGTCACGAATCCAGCCGAGCGGGTGGCGCTTCCCGGCACTCCACTTTGAAATGGTGCTCGTGGGACTTGAGGTTGCATTGAGGATGGACTAAGCTGCTAAAAATCTGAACTGCAGCACTTTCCATGTCCTGTCGGGACTTTGGCTTTATAAGTGAAAGCTGATATCTTAAAATAGTGATGGCTTAGACGCAGATATTTTTGTCTTCTCCTCAGGTGGTTGATGAGGCTTAATATGCGAGATCACTGTAACAGTCAGCTTGGTGGAGAGACACAAAACCAGTAAGACTAATGGTTCCAGTAATCATGTTTCTGTTAAAAATGAATTCCACGCCCACAAAAACAGTAAAAACACCTAATAGCAGACGTGTATTAAGACTCCATGTTGTTCTTTAAATTATGGACACTTTTCTGTGTAAAATCTCCCCACAGACCTCGTTAGCAGTGATTAAAACGAAATATGTCTTGGCCACACGTGCATACACAGAGTAAGTCCTTAAAATAATTTCAAGGAACTCAAACTTTCAGAGAAGGTAAAGTAGATTTAGCAGAATAAAATAAGAAGTGGCTTCATATCTGTAGAGCAGCCATTTCCAAACTTCAGAATACCAAGGCCCAATTTGAAATGTGAAAAATCTCTGCGGCCCACCCAAACCTTTAATCACAACTGTGATCAACATCCAGGACTAGAAGCTACATTCCAATATTAATGTAAGGGGTCAACAAATAGGGTGACACTTGTCATATTAAAATGACAGTAGAATAACACTTAACTGGTTTGTTTTATTATTTCTAAATATTTTTAAATCACGTAATAAATATTTTACAGTAATTAAAAACATTTTTTTTTTTAAATTGAGGATTTAAAACATATTGGTTTATTTTTAATGACCTCTCACGGCCCACCTGAAGTACCACGACGGCCCAGCAGGGGGCCGCGGCCCACACTTTGGGAATCACTGCTGTAGAGAAAGCTGAGAGCATTGACTTTTCTAAACTGGCAAAAAAAAACATTTGTAAAAGTGAAAGACAGATAAAAACTCAAGCAGAGTCTCCACCAGTTAGTATATTTATTTTGTATCCTATGGATTTGGTTTAAATTGGTATTTAAATCAACTCTCAGTGTAAAACTGTTGACCACATGTCGCCTGGACAGTTTCACTGAAATGTTTTACACAAAAAGGCCTCTTAAGTGTCTTAATGAAAGTCAATGTTGAAACAAATCTTATTTCTCAGCATCCCGTTTAATCTGATGTTTCTGTGTTAATCTACGTGAATGTTTCACATAGAGGATGATCTGCTAATCTCTGTAACACAACGTACGTCACCAAACTCTAAAAAGATGCTTCCCGTACTTAAAGCTTCAGCTTCAGTGGTCTCTTACCCGCAGCGTGTAGTTGATGGTGTTCTGTTTCTCGTACTGAGAAACCACCAGGGTGAAGGTGTGTGTTCCCGCGCTTGTCAGCTTCATCTTGGTCAGATAGTGGGGGCTGTTAATGCGGATGCCATCGATGTAGGGAGGGGGGTCCGCTGTGGGAAAAGCAGCATGAATAAACTGAAGGCAGCTCAACTTTTCTTTTCTTTTTCTTAAATTTTGGAGTGAAACATTTCTTTCATAACCACAGTCTAGTCTTTTAAATTGAGTATTTCTTCTAGACGTCTGACTTTGTTCTTCAAGTCGAGGGCAGAAATAAAAGTGTGAGCGATGAGCTGCTCGTCTGTGGAAGTATCGGCTCAGAGGAGCAGAGAGGGAAAAACGTTTGAGGAGGCTCAAACCTCACCTGGGTAGTAAACCTTCTTGCCACCGGTTCTGTAAACGACCAGGGTGATAAACTCCCTGTTTTGTGCAAAATCATCCTGCAATGAACAAGCAGACGAGCAACAGTCGTGCTGTAAAAATGAAGCACTGCAATAGAAGTTTGACACATATTTCTGTAAGAAATGCATTTAAATATACGATAATGGCTTTGTCAGGGCCTCTACCTTGTCGGTGATGTGCCTGGTGAGCAGTACCCATACAGCAGCGCCCCCTGTTGGACAGTGGACCTCCAGCCTGTACTGAGGATTGTTGGCGAGGCTGTAGACGTCCTTCACTGGTCCCTGCCTTCCATCCCAGCTACTGCAGAGGGTCACAAACAAGAACACACACTTGATACACCTGGGTTTACCTGCTAACATACCCTCATCCTGAAATACACAGAGGCTGGCTATCTGTATCCATGCAGGATCACTATAATGGGAACATTTATTGTTGTCATAATAACGCATGTACACACCTGTGAATACAGGAGGACTCCCTGAACAGCGCAGGGTTCCAGCTCAGGTAAATGACATCATAGTACTGACAAAGGTCCTCCCACGCAATCCAGAAGACACCTGGAGGCCAGCACAGGAAGCACAATTTCATTACTTTTCAAATTGAGATGCAGGTACACGTTTTTATTAGGGCTGGGCAACGGTTAAAAATTAATTTAAATTAAATTAAATTAATTAATTTAATCGCAATTAATCACATGATTTCCCTGATTAATCACGATTAATCGCATTGTATATGAAAAATCAAATAATGAATTCAAAAGTAGTGTAAAATGTAATACCAATACCAATCTGTGTATCAATCATTCTTTCCATTTTCAATTGTCAATCAAAAATTAAAAAAAATATTAAAAAGTGACATTTTATTACGTTTTTTGTTTTTAAATCTAACCGAAAAAAAAAAAAGAAAAAATGCCTGTTATTTTATATTTCAATTTTAGACTTATATCAAAAATAAGAAATGAAAAAACGGGCCACAGAACTGAATTTGAATTTGTTTTATAACGGAGGACTGGACTTTCTGTTTTCATTACACATCTGTGCCACTAGATGGAGCTGCACTGCAGTAACCAGCTAGAGAACAGCAGGACAGTGAACACATGGAGCAGATCTGATGGAACATGGAGGAATGACACCAAAGTTTTGTTGCAGTCCAGAATTTTTTTTTTTCAAACGGGTAGCAATATTAACAATTCTGAGTTGCTACCCGAACTGTAAAGTACACAGATTTTTACCGTTCTCCATGTCTGTTTTAGCTTTTCTGCATGTTTACCTGTTTTACATGCTAATTCTCTTCCGATTCCGCAGCAGTCAGTAACAGACTTTTCAAAACAAAAGCATGTGAGCAACATGCGTTAACGCGCAATAAAGTAAATGTCGGTGTTAATAAGTTAATGAGTTAATGCGATAATAACGCGTTAACTTGCCCAGCACTAGTTTTTATATATTAGTTTTTTTAAAGCAACTTTAATCGGACAGGTTGATTGAATGAAGCGCGCAACATAAACATCCTGATCCATGTGTTTCTGATTTTTAAAGCTATTCTTTTGACCACTTCCTCGGGTGTAAAGTGAGATTCAGCCTGGCATTTTTCCGACACAAAGCATCACAGGAAATGAGCGCACCGTTGTCAAACTTCTGTGCCGTCTTGGGGTCAAAGTTGAGGTATTTAAGCAGCTCGGGCGTCCAGTTTTTCTCGTCTCGCTCACTGTAGCGCCCCTTCCACCGCAGATGGCTCCACGGGTTCTTCAGCTGCAGGAAGCGCATTCCCTGACAGGGAAACAGACGTGCAGGTTTCAGCACGTGGACTTACAGTGACTTAAATACAGTACATTAAAGAGGCAGGACGTTCTCGAGCTTAACTAAAAAAGCCACAGAGACCAAAGGAACTGAAGCACAGAACTGCCCAGTCTTTAGTTAAGAGTATGGTGACACTTCAAAACATACTGCATCTCAGCAGCTGGATAAAAACTACAGTGATCCCTTTTTTTTTTTTTCGCGGTTAATGGGGACCAGCTACGGAGCCCTGGAGGTGACATGGGAATACTTTTTTTTATCTCGTGCGCAGGACTAATTATCTCACACATGCAACTTAATGTATCTCGCACACACGAATTAGGTGTCATGAACATTGTTGTTTTTTAATTATTTTTTTTACGAGTTACGCACGTGCGAGTGTTACTATCTTGCAGTCAGTGAGAACAGAACACTGGTTGTAATGGATCGAGACAGTCTCATCATTTTATTCTTTAATTTAGGAATGCTTCATAAAGAGATACTTCCTGATATGGTCCTGACTGTGAGCGTCTCGTGGGGTGGGCGCAGACTATTCAGTCTATCATGCACGTTGTTCAGAAACAAACCCTCTTATCTCACGCTCAGCAAAGCACGATTGGCTGGAAACATGAGCGTGAGATACGAGTGTTTGTCTCAGAACGAGCATGATGGGCTGAATGGTCAATGGCAACTGCGGCCTCTCGTCTGCTGTGGGGTGGATTTTCGCAGAAATTCCACAATTTTTTCTTGATTTTTTTAATTATATTACATATTTCTGAAAAATCTGAGAAATAACTAAAACCGTGGAACTTAAAGCACGAATTGGCGAGGGATCACTGTACTTCATTTCCTCTTCATTTGCAGATTTTTACTGACACTTGCATCATATTTAGAGAACTGTGTTCAACTTCCATTTCAGGAGCTCAGCTGACGGCTTAAATAGTTCTTCACCCTTTCATTCAGTCCCCTTAATTTCCACAAGGCACTAAACAGATTTCCAGGGGAGATATTTTACCCCAAACATTGGCACCGGTATGAAGGAACTACGTAAATACCTCAGGATCATCTCTGTCTCACGGTACTTCAGTTCCTTGTGTTGTTGGTAAAAATGTGGATTTTATATTGCTGTATTCCAGTTAAGTGTTGATTTCAACATTAGGGTTAAAAACATCAAGTCCTAAAACATGATGTTTTTCATACTTCCCCTCAGAAAATATTCATTAATGAGTCCCTGAAAACAAAAGCTAACCTTGTAATCCCTGATGTCAAGAACAGCATAGGCGTGTGTTGGTACTAAACCCCATCTCTCCCCTTCCTCCTCCGTCATCACCCCTGTTGCTGTGGTGACGAGGACGTCCCCCCTGTGGAATCTGTCAATGGAGACACAAGACAAAGAGATTTAGAGGGAACAGGGGGAGAACCTGGAAATGTTCTGCGCAGGCCTTGTGTGCTGATCACCTCTGGAAGAGCATGCGGAAGGCGTCGTCCTTGCTGAATGACTGATTGTCAGAGTGCATAGCGATGCGTTCAGGGATCCAGCCAGTGAGTGCGTGCAAATCAATATTCTGTCAAAAACAAACAAAGATTCAAATGTACAGCCAAATGTCCTGACAAACATCAGATCTGGATTTGAATTCAAACTGGTTAATGCTGACGACACCTGGTTATCAAAAAAACAAACAAAACAGCAAGTCGATGGATGAAAATGAAATGTATTTATTTCTAAACTCATGTTAAAACTATGCAATTTTCTGCCTCATGTTTTCATCAAATACCTGCATCACATTTCTCATCTTCAACGCTGAGCACTCACCGAGTTGGAGCCGGGGAAGTCGTAGCCCCCCATCACCTTCATGTAGGCCTTCTCTATCAGAGACACCCACAGTTCATTCCTGTTACTGGAGTACGAGCACAGCAGCTCCCCATTACGGTCCACCGGTAAGAAGTCATCGATGATCACCTATGAGAGACGAGCAGGTGGTGGAGATCAGTTTGATAGGAACTCGTGTCTTAAACAGCTAATTTGTCTCTGAATTCTGCATGTGTCGACTGAAATTTTAAATTCTGAACATCTGTGGTGTCTTACCTTTCTGGGAACCCCATTGATGTGAAGCTTGACCATGTACTTCCCACAGGGGTTATACTCTGGTTCCCCTCGTCTGTTCTGAGGGTAGATAATGCTATAAAACACACACACATACAAAGATGTCTCAGGGATTCAGTTTATAGTTATTTGTTCTTCTGGAAAGGAAGAATGATGTGATGTGTTGTTTTGATGCAAGTAATAGACAATAATGGCATTTCATTTAAAGAGATATACAGTCAGAACACGTTTACAAAAATATGCAATCTTATTGATCAAGTCTACTCAGTTTTATTTGAACTAATCTAAACTAATGCTGGTAGTTCAACAGCATGAATGCTGTTGGTTTCAGAGAAATTCCCCAAAACATTTAATCTATTAAAAGCCTTTTTTTGTTGCTTTTGTACAAAAAACATCAAATCAAAGCCCAAAAGCACACAAAATACTAGATGAGAAAAATTACTGTATTTTCAAGAATCATCTTTTGACAAAAAAAAAAAGCAAAAAGCACAGCATCAGCCAAATCAGAGGAGACCCATAGATACCTGGTGATGAGTTTTTTGTTGTAGCGCCTCTCGTAAGCTGCGCTGATGGCTAATGACGCCACAAATGAACAGTCAGAGACCACCGTCTGGACAAAAAAAGATAAAGGAGCCAATGAACAAATCAAGTGTTGGTGGTTTGAAAAACAGTAAAGAGTTGATGCAGCAGTGAAAGAGCTCCTGTTGTAGATGCTCTGCAGGTTTTACACAAAAACACTCACATAAGTAATGAATAGAGCTGAGCGATTTTATCGATTCTGCGATATATAGCGATTATTTTATTTCCCCAGAGAGTATCAATTTTTCAGCCGCGGGTATCGATATTCGAAGCTTCTTTCAAAACCCCCGTGTCCCACCTTTAAAAGCTTGCAAGCAACAATTCGCACTGTTTAAATAAATTAAACTATTTTCTCAACAAATCTTTTATTCATTTTGTCCAGCATTTGCAAGCTGCCTGTCAGCCATATAATGTGTAATTGATGCTTTCAGTTCAATTAATTCAAACAAAGTCATTGGAACACTCACAAGATGTCACCAAAATCACTTTGTCCCTTTAAAATCTTTCGGAAAATGATGTAAATGTATTGTAAAATTAATATCGATATATATCGTATCGCGAAATAAGTGTATCGCTACAGCCCTAGAAATGAATGTTTGTTAATGTTCTCTGTCAAACTATTTAAAGGTATTATTTATTGGTTTACCATAAAGAAGCATATCTATGCCGTCTGCTGGATAAATTTAGACACCGTTCACATATAAAACCATGAAATATCAGCTCCCTCACACAAGCAGTGCAGCTCTACACTTTACATTCACATTTATTCATAATTAAATATGAATAAAGAGATAACTTGTAGCCAGCTGCTCATCTGACCTGTTTGATGCTGAAGCTGGACACAGACATGATCATGGTGGGGTTATTGCAGATCTCATCTGGACGAACCCAGCGGGAGAAGATGGCGTTCTGTTTGGGGGACAAAGCCAATTTCCCCATTTTGTCTCTGTTGATAAAAAACAAGAATAAGGAAAAGCAAACAGAGACTTTGAAACTGTTCAGATAAGAAGCTAAAATGAAAAAAACATTCAAAGTGCTCCTCCGATGCACCAACCATCATCTCAACTCCTATCAGACATTATTGTCAGTCATGACTCCTGTTTCCTTTAAAGAACTATAACGGCATGCAAAAATCACTTAAAAATAGATTTAAGAAAACCAAAATTTGCTCATGTGATCATAATAGGAGAACAAATCACTTTTAGATTTCCTTCAAAACTGCACCAGGTTACAGGACAAATCTAAAAATAAAGAGTTTACTGGAACAAGTCACCTGAAGGAATGAAATTCAAGTGAAAAGAAACGTACGATATTCCTGTAAACTGTCACGCAGCAGCTTATAGGCAGCCTTTTTTAAATTCTAAACTCTAATTTCCTGTCTCATCAATGAGCAGGCTTTGTGATCATCATTCCAGGAACAATCTGATCCTGAAAGTAATCAATGAATCAAACTCACGAGAATGGTATAGGAAAGGCGAATCTCTCCTTCAGGTCCACACTCATGAAGGGCACGTAGGCGATGCCGTTGATCGTAGACGTGCTCCTGGAAATTAAGGACAAGATTAGCAAAACACTGAAACATTAAACACTGCAATATTTTCCCATGACATCTTTCACATCCATGAAGTTCATTTCTCTCATCACTAAATCATATCTTTAATTTCAAATGCCATCTGTGGTGATGAGTTAACATTTAGGGGTTATATTACAGATCCCATTTTGCATTTTAAATCACTGCTAAACAGTATAACGCTGCACGACTCGGCAGAAGATCACCGGCGGTCTCACCTGAGCACCTCGATCTCCTCAGAAGTGTAGCGCTGACCCTGAGGCTCACTGGACTGGACTGCCCGGACCGGCTGGGGCTGCGGTCGGTCGTGCAAGCTGAAGTCCGGCCCAAGAGGAAAAAACTGGCGAACCGGTGCCCCGGAGCTGGAGCCAACTGCCGGGTTTGCTCCCCGAGGACCCCGTCCTGTCCTGAGTCTGGCCTGAAGCTGCTTTGGTCTGGGACTTTTTGAGACCTTCCGCCCTAATAAGCAAAGTGAAAGAGTAGGGATGCACGATAACCGTTTTTTAAAATCGATACCCAATAACTGATAACACGCACACATACCTAAGATCAATACATCAATACTATGGACAAAACCAAAAATAGTTTGGACTCTTTAAAAGAACAGATATTTATTTTTCAAATGAAAAACTATTGGCAAGCCTCTCAAACATTTTCATAAAACTATCAAACAAACCTATTTGCTATCTCACATCAACATCAACTGCTGGCTTGCTCACGTTAGCGTTAGCTCACGTTAGCACGATTTCAAAACTCCATGGAAGCGATGGTTAAAGCTTGTGCATGTGCATGAAAGAGGTTTTTTTTCATTTAAATTAAATATGCAGAAAAAACTTCAGTTAAAGTGAGTAAAAGAAAACATTTCCACTTGTAACAATCTGTTTTAAAAATGAGTTGACAACAGTTGACTAGTCTGTAAACCTAAAGATGCTTTGACCGGTTTTTGCTGGTAGTGAGGATGGGAGAAAATAGGAGCTCGACGGTGCCTGCTAAAGTTAAGCAAATATTCCTTTACATGAAACTGATGTTTTAAAATGAAAGAAGGTTTTTGATGCTGCTTTGAGATTTATAAACAATACACCACATGAAGCAAGGACAGAAAAAAGAAAGAAATCCGACACGCACAGATCAGGTTTTAGTGAATATTTGAGATAAAAGGCGTAGATGTACAACTCTTCACATTTACCTGTCCAAAGCCTGGCGCGCCAGCTGCTTCAGCTTGGTCTGAAGTGGGGGGTCTGATGTCTCATTTGACTGTTGGGGGGGTAAAACAAATATGAGGGAAGCTTTGACTGAGAAGTGATGAAAGACAGTCGTAATGTGAGGGAAACCTACCGTCTTGATGCACAACTCCACAGCCTGAGTGTACAGCTCAATTGCTTCGTCATCGTTCCCCTTCTCATCTTCCTCAAAGGCCTGCGTGACCAAGAAGTGGGCCCGCTCCAGATCCACCTGCTGCCGGGACTTCAGCGGGTCGCTTTTCTGCGCCTGAACTGGAGTCGGTGGAAGTTATGGTTAGGAAGCACAATGGAAACGTTGAAAAGGGGGGACACAAACATTGATCGACTCAGGACTGTTTACAACAAACAGGAAGCCGTTTTCACATGGAAGTATCATTTTTCAGTATTTCTAATGTCCATATTTGGCTTCCAGAAATAAGTTAGTAAACCAAACTGGTTGGATTGGATGCCAGTTTAAGACTTCTTCAATCCTTTCAGCTGTTCTCCACTAGGGGTGAGTATTGGCAAGGACCTCGCAATAGCGATATGTATCATATGTGGGTCACGATATAATATTATCACGATATATTGCAATATTCTACCCAGTTATTATCAAAATTAAAATTAGAGATTAAAAATCAAGTTGCTGTATATGTTCATCAGATGATATTGATCTTTCAGAGGACGAATTTAGTCAAAACTATTTGCTTCAAAACAATCTATTTATTGTTTATTATTAGTGTTTTTGCACATTTAAGTATTCACAGTGCGTCTAATACATGAATTTTCCTAAAAAATCGATATTAGGAGCTGAAAATCAATAATATATTGGGTAGCTGAAAATCGCGATATATTGCCAAATCGATTTTTTTTCACATCCCTAGTGTCCACAGCGAATCACCTGCCTCCATCTAACTCCATCCTCTACATCCTCCTTCTCTCTCACCAGCTAACTTCACATCCTCTTTCACTACATCCATAAATCTGCTCTCTGGTCTTCCTCTAGGCCTCCTGCCTGGCAGTTTCAACCTCATCATCCTTCTACCAAAAGTAAAAAGGGGGGAATAAGAAAAGAAAAAAAAAGAGTTGGACATTTGATACAAATTGAAAACACATTTTTTTTTTATATTTTTTTTCACCACCATCCACAAATATAAAGAAATCTGTTTATATAAATATAAACACATTATATAAACACATATAAAAACATAAAAACAATACAAGGAATGAATATAAGGCAGTTATGCACAGCAGTAAATATCCACTCGTAGGTTAATAAAAAAAAAGGATAAATCAACAGTCTGTGTGGTCACACCCAAATGAACACACACACACAAACACACACACACACACACCCAGCCAGCTCCAGTGTGCCGAGAGTTACGGAAAAAAGTGGTCAGACAGGAAATGTCCTCCGGGCTCACAAAATAATACTCCAGAATCTTTAACGCTTTAGTGCTTTAATGCTTAACATCACAAAAGATCAGCTTAAACTCAACTGAAAGAATCAACAAATAGCAATGCTCACTAAAATAACAACCTGTCAAGCATACAGACTCATACTGTTCACGAGGAACGCTTGAATCATGAAAAACAAAGTTTTAAGACCACTTTATATGAATAGCCCAAATAAATAACAGTTTTAGAGCATAATATAAAAACAGGAAAACAATTTTTGAGTTTTAGAAACTGCTAGACTGAGAATACATTGTTTGTGAGGAGTTTAAAGCTTTTGTGGCATGATGTTTTGTAGTAGCAAATATATGACTGAGATAAGTCAAAACAAAGCTTTCTTTGGTTAAAAGAGCAGACAACAGCAACTCTGACATCCTGTTCACTGTGTCTTGGCAGGTGAGCCAACCTACCTGCATTGTGGAGGGCCTGGACCCGATCCAGGTACTCATTCACCTTGTCCTGGATCCCCTCCAGCTTGGACCCTGCCATGCCGGCGTATATCAGAGCCTGCGCTGCCTCCTGGGGGGGGGGGCATGAGAGAAGAGGAGGCTGTAATATCAAAGTCATCCAACTGTAAAATGCTGTCAGCCAGGGACATCCTTGGAAAACTCTACCACTAATGTAGTGTTATTGTAATCTCATATATATCTAAGAGACTTCTGGGTGTAAACGAGCGCCGACTGAAGAGGAAAGAGAGACTTTAACAGGAGTGAAACCTGAGCTAAATGCTAACTTTGACGAGCAGCGGTTGCTTAACTTGCCCGATTACACATACCTTATAGTAAAAAACCGCCTCGTTGTATTTGGCATTCTGGTCGTAGGTTACAGCTGTTTTAGCAAATCTGACAGCATCGAGCTCCAGCGTCGTACAGTCCATGCCTGAACAGACCTCTGACCAGACACGCTAGCTCCAACCGCTAACCGAGATTCTCCTAATTAACACGAAGTCTGTCTGTCACTTGTCACTTCTTTCATTTCATCAGCTCGGGAAAACCATATTGAAAGTCGTTCCGTGAAGCGTCACCAAGCCACCGGACAAAACTCGTTAGTTTAGGAGTTTTGTTTTCCCTTCTGACAGATGACTACAAAACTAACCAGCACCAAAACAAGCTAGTTTCCGGAAAACACGGATCGCGCAGCCGCAGTGGAGCATCCAGGGCTTGTAGTATGTCCTGTTGCGTTCAGGTACAATCAGTTACAGTAGTTTTATATTTAATTAGTTTAATTTTTAACACATCGCCCCCCCCCCCCCCCCCCCCCCCCGACATATGCAATGGGTTATTTACTATAGCCTCAAAATTTAACTGATCATCTTGACCCATCAAAGACAAGTCTTCCCATTCCTGTGAAAGTATTTCACGAATTTTGGCTCCAAATAGAAGTAGGCAATAATATTTACCATATTTATCAAACTGCTGCTGTTTTCATTTAACTCACAAACAACCATCCTCGTATGATTAGAAAATCAAATATAGGCTTTAGCCAAGGTGGATGTACGTTTTAATTTTGACGGTTGGACATTATGACAACTTTACTACCAACCATTACGTGTTCATACAATAGCAAAAACACAGTAGCTAAAAAAAGACAGTAGTTCTACTGTTGATATGGCAGAACTGTGACAAAATCACACATGCACACACACTAAATTGTTTTAATTCGGTTCAAAAAAACTTTCTTAATTATTATAAATTAAATGCTGCAGTTACTGTCAGTGTTTAACACACTTTAAGGAGTCATAGAGTGTTTATAGCTGTGGGCAGGAAGGATCTCCGGTTCTGTGTTTCAGCAAATCTGAAGAAGTATCTGACTGAAGATGCTCTGCTGAATTATTGTGTTGTGAAGAGGATGCCCAAAGCTGTCCATTATGTTTTTCATCTTATGCCGTATCCTTCTTTGCAGGAACAAACACTGAAGGACACAAGCTTCTTCAAGAGGCTTATTTCCATCCTTGTGGACAGCATCAGTGTTGCATCTCCAGTCCAGTCTGTTGTTTCGGTGACCACAGAGGTATTCATACCCTTCCAGAACCTCCACCTCTTCTCCCATGATGGAAATGGTCTTTGATTTATTCTATCTGCATCTAGACAGACACATAACCTCCCTGAGCTTTTATCTGGTACATGCAGAGACAAAGAAAACAGACCAGGAAACGTCTCATCAACGGTAATACAGCACCCTCTGCTGGTCAAACTGCAGAAAAAGTCTACCAGAAACTGCAGACCCGTAATATGAGTAGATATAAACCTTCCTCTAATGTAAATATTAGCTCTTAAAATGTCAACAAGCAACCTCTCATCAACCTAATAGTGGGGCTCTATGGACATGCAGTCTGTCATTTAATATCAAGAATGTCATTGCTTTTGAGCTGAATATAGGATCAATTAATTGAAAATATTATCAACTGACAGATAGCAAGATGGACAAAGAACCTCTTGAGATATGTTAAGTCATTTAATCATGATTCTGCAACATCAAAAGGATGGACCATTAGTCTCAACATATTACATTATTTCTTCTCTCCAGCCAAATATCACACTCATTATTTATTGACTTTCTGATCCACACCAGAAACTGGGAGTAAAATGGTCAAAAAAGGATGACGGGAATATCTGTTATATGCAGTATGTTTCTTTTTATTTCACATCTAAGTAGTTTGGTTAAGATGAACAGTTTGTCTTATCATTTAAAGGGGACTGGGGTCTGCAGACATGTCCCCGGAGCCTAGAGGTTTACCGAGACATGTTTATCCAGAGCACGTATGAACATCATTTCTGATATATTATCATATGATCCTCCTATCTAACTGGCCTTCTCCTGTGTGTCGCCATCATGGGCGCCGGGCAGGAGTTGGTATCTCAATGTTTGGTCTCGGGATGTTCGGTTAAAGTTTACTGTCTTTCCACTGTCAAACTGTCATTGCTGCATGGACTGCTGAGATGCAGGTTTGACCCCTTTTGCATGCAAATGGAGAATAAATTCATTGTATTCCAGCCATCGCCAAGTCTTGTTATTTTAGGTTTATTGTTGGTCTAACTCAGAATCCTTAGGGCCCGATCTTCGGCCAGATCTGCTAAAGCTGCTATTTAGGGATAGCGTGTAGCAGGAGTGGCATTCCCCCGCAAAAAACGCAATCTTCCACCCGTGCTATATCCTCTTTTCCAACTGCTCTACCCGCTACATAATGCATAGGAGTGGTTAGAGCGTGTCGGTTGTTAAACCAATCAGTGCATCAGCAGCCATTGCCTTTAAGAGCAGGTTGCACTCTGGGAGAACCCCGAGGCGCTCTCAGGCCAGCTGAGAGATATTGGCCCCGATTGTACACTTCCCGCTAGCCGCTACTAGGGTTGCCACCCGTCCCGTAAAATTGTCCTTCTTTATTTGAGAAAAAAATGTTGCGTCCCGTATTGAACTAATACGGGACGCAATTTGTCCCATATTTTCATTAACGCCCCATATACACGTCTGTCACACACACATCAACACTAAATTTAACAATAATGAACAAAATACAACACAGGAAACATTAAGGCCAGCAAAATCTTTGTGGCGGGACAACAGGACCTGCTGCGCTCTGTGTCCATATCTTTATACGTGTGTGCCAGCCATCTTGTCACTCTCAGTGCCTGCCCCCGCCCCGCGCTGTCACGGTTGCCTAGTTACCACAGACACCGGTGCTGCGCTGCTACACGAGCATTTTAAAAATGTCTACCCCATAGGGTTGCCACCCGTCCCGTAAAATACGGAATTGTGCTTTATTTTCATTTCTGGAAGGTGGCAACCCTAGCCACTACCCATTAACTGCTACTCACAAATTGCGGGTATAGGAACCTCCGCTAACCGCTAATGCAATCTTCCGCTCCCTAAAGCCACTACCTGTTATGACGACTACCTAACTCACTTTGTAGGAGGGGCAATTGGTGTGTCTTTTGCTCTTTCTGCAAACTCGGTATCTTGCGATCGCGGGTTGCGGGTAGCATTTGATGCCATTTGGATGCACTCTTGTAGGCGCTGACATGCAGGACCACCAACAACCCGCAACCCCAAATCCGTGATGGCAAGATACCGAGTTTGCGGAAAGAGCAAAAGACACGCCCATTGCCACACCTTCAAAGTGAGTAAGGGAGTCGGCATAATGGGTAGCGGCTTTAGCGAGCGGAAGATTGCATTAGCGGTTAGCAGAGGTTCCTAAACACGCATTTTGAGGTTAGTGGCTAGTGTTAATGGGTAAGGGGAAGTGTACGATCGGGACCTTAGACTTTTAGAGGCTAAAACAGAGACGATAAATTTTCCCACTACAACTTGGCGTCCCTGAGAACCCCAGTTAGATGGGAGGATCATATGATGATGTAACAGAAATGATGTTTATACATGCTCTGGATAAACAGGTCCCTGTGACCTCTTGACCTCAAAGCGCCAATTTTTGCCATTACGTACAGTCATCCTGGTTGTGAATGGTTGGGTGCTTATATTTATGCTTTATTCAGTGTATAAAAAAATGGGTCTTTACTTTTGGCTCCGCTCGTTAAAGCTCCTTACATCACAGACTTGGTTATTTTAAACAGAGTCGTTACAAAAAGAAGAAATGTTTGTCTGTTGTAGTTCATCAAATATCTCTCAGATATAACTCATATCAAGCATTTTATTTTTAGAAGATGCACAAGCAGCTCTTTGGTACACTGATCAAAATGTGCTACAAAATATAAAATCAAAGCATTGACAAACCAAAAAGCCTCTATTTAAATATTAGATCTAAACTTTAGGATGTTTTTTCATAGTTGCATTTATCACAAAATAAATAACCTGGTGTTCAAAGATGTTGAATTTAAGAGAAAACATATTTCAAAGAAACCTTCCAAATATGAACATTTTGGAATTTCCAGAACATTTCAGCAACATTAATCTGCTAAATAAATACCTTTTCATTTGTCTTTTAGTCATTACTTCAAACTTGATTCACTTTTCTCTCAAAACAATTTGACTTTAAAGCTCAAAAAAGATTACAGTATTTACTACGAATATTTTTGAAACAGTAGTGGCTTGTCTTTTGTTAGCAGGTGATAGCTGGGCCGGGACATCTTCTTTGTTGAACAATATTCCTAGTTTGATGAAACTAGACTGGGAATTTTCTATTAAAAACATGCAGTTAAGAAAAAGCAAAAGAAACATCAGCAAAAGTCTGCTAGAAGTTTAAGATCTGAAAAGTAAAAGAAAAGCATACTGAAAGTCCCCTGGTACACGAGTAATGAACACTTCCTCTAAAATGTATTGCTAAGGTTTGTTTTTGTTCTATTACATTTGTGAGCATGAATGTATTTTTGTCTTTGAGGGAACTTCACATTTAGACATTTTAAGCCAGTAACAACTGCAGCGTTTAGACTGATAAAGCTTTCTTCTCACAGATCCATCTATGTTTCTCATCACAGTTCCTTCTTATCCATTTTTTGCCCTGGACAGAAGCTGCACATTGACCTTTGTAACGTCCATCTATCCAGGACCTGCCGAAAAAAAAAAACATGTCAGTCTGAGGAAAGTGAAACACGTTATGACAGAGTGTTAATAAAATGTCTCTTACGTCTCAGTCAGGTCATTTCCATCGATCCACTTCCATTTCTCATCTACAACTCTGAGACCAAGCCAGTATTCACCAGATGTGGATCTCCCAGGCCATCTGTTGTGATTCACATATTTCTGAGGAGAGCAGGTGGAACATGATCAGATACATTTAAATGTTCTAGTAAAACACATGAACACGCTGTGACCATCAGTCTCTGGGTGTGTTCAGATCTCCAGAAATCAGATCTTCAGTTCACTCCTCTCGTTACCTTTTCATCTTCATTAGACACAACAACCAGATCTGAATTCCTTCTTCTGCAGTCTTGTTGAGCTTCTTCCCAGGTTTTCTGTTTAGACTCTTCAACATTATTGATTGCGTAGCAGCTGGACTGATAGTAGAGCCAACCTCTCTGACAAGGTTCACATTTTCGTTCTGAAGAAACAGAAATCAGCCAATAAACAGTCCTGCTTAGTGATATAAGTACTTATTTTGAAATATATTTGATGAGGTCTGAACATACCACCATTAATCTCTGGACAGTATTGATCGATGATCCACTGAGCTCGATTGACATTCATCCCGTTCCACTGCATCTCCATGTCTCGTATTTGTTCAGTGAGGTTTCTCTTCTGTGTCTCCAGCTCTTGGTTTTGTGTTCGTAGCTTCTTAAAGTCTTCATTTTCTGGGGACACATTTTTGAATCAGTTGATGACTGCAGCAGGTTGTCAAACCATTCTGTCTGTTATTGTTGTGATTCTGTCTGACTGCAGTTTGAAGTTCAGGTTTGTCAGGTTGTGACAATAACAGATGATGTTGAAGGATTTAAAGGTGGGGTGGGTGTTGTTTTTTTGCAACACTTTTTACAATATTGCCTGAAAACCTTTTCACATTTCCATTGCACCCACTGAAATAAAATGTTTGCAAAAAAAACTAAACATTTTGGTCCAGTCTAGAAGGTATAATCAGAGAAAAACTCTGACCAATCAAAAAAGTGATCATCACTATTTTGATTGGCTGCCTAATACGTCCATCAAATATCACCCCTCCCTCCCTCCCTCCCTATGGTTCATGCAGTCGTGAATCATGTGAAGGCGTGGTTTCGAGGGGTGAGCTGAAGAGGAGGAGGCGGAGCCTTTGGGAGGAGGGAGGGAGTGTATATTTTCAAAATCTCACTTGAGTTGGATTGTTGGAACCGTTTTTCAAACAACACCTACTCCACCTTTAATTTAGTTTAATTTTTATTTGTCGTGTCTTCCCTTACCAAAAAGTAGTATACTTAAGTATACTATAATGGTACTATTATGGTATACTTAGTATACTTATAGCTATACTTGAGTATACTACTTTTTGGTAAGGGTTATAAGGTGAAATAAAACGTATTTGTCCAGATGTTCACCAATCCATTAAATTGTGCACTACTGTTGTTTTTCTTATTTGAGAAAATGGAAAGCACCATTAAGCATATTATTTCTTTATGAAAAAAAGACAAACACATCACTTCATATTTTACTTTAATTTAAATCGTGTTAAGACAACATGAAGAAACCCAACGATCAGTCAAATCTAACGTTTTGTGGTTTTAGTTCATGCAGGAGTTACTTACGGTGGAAGCTGAGTCCTACGTGGATCAACAGCAGACAACAGCTGAGGGTCCCAAAGCAACAAACCAAACGCTGATAGTATCCATGTTGTCTTTTCTCTTCCTCGTTTAACAGGATTCCTGCTGACGATCATCAACAGATACAAAATTATGACTACAGGTGCTGAAACATGCGCTGCTTTCTTTTAATCGAATAGAAAACAATCAAAATTTTTCTTAACATGTTGCCAAATCACTGGCTGGTGTCTCAGACTCTTCTTTAATTTGTTTTACAGTGATCCTTTTTTTTTTTGCGGTTAACCTTTCTGTCGTGTTCGGGTCAAATCTGACCGATTTCCTACTTTAATCAATCATAAATATTGTGTTTTACATTTGATCAGGGCCTTATGATATCCTCCACACTAGGCATTTGAACATGTATAACTGCCATGGGCGTAACCACGCATTCTTTGGGGGGGTCGTGTCCTCCCCAATACTGGGAAAATACCAATCTGTCCCCCCCAATATTATGTGTAAATATGTTAAATATTTCCTCCTTTTATGAAACCTGCCTCAACAGTCCGCCTCTTGTTATTTCCGAATATTTACAGATCAATTTATTTCCGTTTATAAGGAAAACTAAAGTGTGTGACCCCCCCCCCCCCCTCCCAGTTGTAGACTTGGTTGCGCCCATTTAACGCCTCTCCGGCTCCGACAGAGGAAACATTAGAGAGGGTTGAATGTGAAAGAAAGGAGGGAGCAATGTCTTTACCCAAAAAGCAGAAAAAACAGGACATACGAAGTTTTTTCAGACAGTAAGCAACTAGATAGCTAAAGAGGAGATGTTGTCATACTGAGTGTGTTAATTTTTAATTAATTTGAAATATTTAACTTGTTAAAAAGGGCTCAGTTTGTTAGTTGAGCTAGCTAGCTTGAAGTGAAGAGACTGTATCATATGATATGATGTGTCTTCCGTGTGTGCTGCTGTTTTCTCTCCGTGTGTCGTGTGTATGTGTGTGTGTAACGCTAGTAATACAAGCAAAATATTCAACGTATCAAATTAAAAAGATCCTCAGGGTCAGTTATTGTTCTTCTGGTCCAATAATAATATCTGGTCATAATGCAGGTAGCACAGAGAGACAGGGAGAGGGATTGTGTAAGGACAGGCCACACTATTTTTTTTTAATGTCAAATGAATAAATCTGTATATATATTCAATTAACATCAATATTTTACATTTAATTCTTTGTACAAATCTATGATTTCATTCACATTAAACGTTTCAGTGTAAATGTGCAGACATTTATTTTGAGACAAATCAACAAAATACAAATTAACTTGGAATTAAAAGTCCATCGTGTGCTATGGACTTTTTGTTGTTCCAATCACAATATTTACATCAACATGCTTTAGGCATGTAATTTTTCCCAGCTGGAAGCTATCCTATTCGCTACTATCTCAGAGAAATTGCAGACTATTCCTTTAAATGTGATTTCAGATGGTCAGTAAATAAAAATCAGAGAACTGTGGGAAATGCACCTTTAAAAAAAATTTAAAAAAATGGGGCTCTCATTTGGACCCCCCCAATGTCTATACCATGGTTACGCCCTTGATAATTGCTGATCACCACTTTCTCTGAATTTTAAGTAGTTTATTCAACTTTGTAACACCTGTGGTGTTCCCGGTCAAAAATGACCGCCATAGGAAATGAAAGGGTGACACTGGATTGTGTTCATCCATCAGATTGTACACAACCACAAATACACCACCATACACACACACACACCCACCCACACACACACACAGCACCCCACCCCACGTGAACCCCTTTCAGACTGAACAAATAGGTGTCTCCTCTTTCCACCTCATTCCGATGCTTATTGCCCCCCCCCCCCCCCCCCCCCCCCCCCCCCCCCCCCCCCCCCCCCCCCCCCCCCCACATGAACAACACTTTCCAATCTAAATGTATAACACTAACACTTGTTCCACATTTCAAAGTCAACAATTAGGTGTTTGTTATGGAAATTATCCCTTTCCAAGGCTTATGTGCCCATCCCCCCATGTGAACCGCACTTTCCGATACAAAATGTATCATATCTTCTCAGAGACCCCTTATATATAGTTTTTTTTGTGTGCATTGCCCTCATTTTACTATGAACACATTGACTAGGTGCCCCATCAGAAGATTTCTTGTCAGAGAGGCTCTGGACCTTTTATTTCAATCTGATGAACAGGGGATTGAGGTTCAACCAGAAATAGAGGAGGATGTCTCAGAAATAGAAGACAACATTGATCCTGATTTTGACCAGACCATTGTGAGACCAACCAGTCCACAGATGACGAGGAAGAAGCTCCAGAGGAAGACACACCTGAGGAAGAGGCACCTGTGATATTCCAGTCCAAGGATGGCAATTTGCTCTGGTATTTATCCACCCAGGAAAGAGGAGGCAGGCAGAGCAGAGAAGCCCCCCCTCCCCAACACACACACACATACAAATGATAGGCTCATGTTGATGTTGTGTGAATTTGGTCACTGTTTTGATTTTTGTTACTTTTTTTTTTACAATAAATGATCATTTTCAAATACAATTTACTATTTCTGTGTCTATTTAATGTATATTAACTGCAGTTATTAATGTAAACCAGTGGTCTGAGACATTGTTTACAGCTTAAAAAGGAGTTAAATAAAAATAAAAGATCAGTGGTTTTTCTGTTTATGTAGGAGCAGTTAAAACAGACCGGTCAAATTTGACCGGGAACACTAAAGTAAGGGGGGAGAAACGAACACGACACAAAGGTTAATGGGGACCGGCGCCCCCCTTGCTAAAATCAAAATCCGCAAACTGGAGCCGGAGCCTCCCGAGCCTCAATAATGTGTTTAAAATATGTTTAAAAACCGCAAAAAAGTAGCGAGGCACTGCAGCAAAACAAGACAAAGGCTCAACTGTGGTCTTTCTGTTACCTTCACAGCCTCTGGTCTCTGAACCGTAGTAAACAAACCGCTAGTATTGTGCTATTTTTGGCTCGTAATTAGCGGCTAACACGCTAACAACGACAAAAGAAACAGTCCGGTTTTCTCTGCATGGAACGAGCACTTTATTCTGGTACTGCAGGAACTTGTAACATCACACAGGTTGTATTGTTGGGCTCCTGTCGGTTAACAGAGAATGTAAATCTATACACGCTGGGCTGCTGTTGATGCTCACTACACTTTCAATCTAACCCCGTTTTCATTCTGCCGTCCATCGACACACACACTACATTACCCATAAGGCCACATCATTACCCATAAGGCCACCTTCATAAAGGGGCCAGGCTGGCTCACAACATTTCTTCACAGCGAGAGAACGCGCACAACATCCTGTGATGTTTCTGCGATTTTTTCTTGGTTTTTTCAATATTATATATTTCTATATATACTTCTGCGTATAACTAAAACCACTGGATCACTGTATTATCTTTTATCACTCACATACAGAAACGCTGTCAACTAGTTCTCTTTTAACTGAAGTTGTGCCGACAGCTGTTTTTGACGTCAAAGTTTTTTTTCAAGGATTTGAGCATTCCAGGACACTAAATGTTCATTTTGAACATGAAAACATGAAAAAAATAAATGCAGAACGAAAATTATCAGAGCAAGTTCTAAGTTCAGCAGTATGAATTAAAATAGATTTATTAAATTAGTGTAGAAGAGATTGTAAAAAAAAAAAATGAAGTCTGAAAATAAGTGGCAGAAATTTGTCTTTATTTTACAACTTACTGTTTGTAACAGAAGTTTGTTCACTTGCTTCGTTGTGAATCACGTTTCCGTACATAGTTACTTCCTCTTTATCTGAAATGTTTAAAGGTTGGTGATAAGTGATCGAATCTTTTTGGCTGATTTATAACCGTTTCCTTGTCGCTCTGCTGAAAAATGTAACTTACCTTCCAGTTGGGATCGTTTATTGGTTCTGAACACAACGGAGGCATGGTCCACATCCTTCTCCATCATCACCTCAGACTCACCCACGACTTCTATCTGGTCCGTGAACAGAAGTACGACTCTGAGTAGCTCAGCATCTTTGAAGGAAGTGGTCGTGTCTTATAATGAAGGTGAGCTGTTTCTGCACGTCTCTAAAAAGAAGCAGCTCACCTTCCTTATAAGACACGACCACTTCCTTCAATGATGCTGAGCTACTCAGAGTCATATTTCTGTTCACAGAAGTACGACTGAGTACGAATGCATTTTTTCATTTTGTAATTCTGATGCATGTATTTCAAGGAGCCTTTAGTTTTTATATCAGTCAGTGATGAACCTTATTTAAGTTGATGTGAGATATCAAATAGGTTTGTTTGGTAGCTTTATGAAAATGTTTGAGAGGCTTGCCGATAGTTTTTCACCTCTGTCTTCCTGTGACTCTTCCTGTGTGATAACACTCTCTGTGACACTCTTCCCACCAAACACTGGAATAAATGAATGTACAGTACTGAAAATGAAATACATTAATTAATGCCAATTAACTAAATGAAAGTGCAAATATGGTTATTTGCACAGATTAAAACTACCATTAAGCATATTTCTTTAAGAAAAAAGACAAACACATCAGTTAATTTTGTACTTTTATTTAAATCATGTAAAGACAACATGAAGAAACCCAACGATCAGTCAAATCTAACGTTTTGTGGTTTTAGTTCATGCAGGAGTTACTTACGGTGGAAACTGAGTCCTACGTGGATCAACAGCAGACAACAGCTGAGGGTCCCAAAGCAACAAACCAAACGCTGATAGTATCCATGTTTTCTTTTCTCTTCCTCATTTAACAGGATTCCTGCTGACGATCATCGACAAATACAAAATTATGACTACAGGTGCTGAAACATGCGCTGCTTTCCTTTAATCAAGTGGAAAACATACAAAATTTTTATTAACACGCTGCCAAATCACTGGCTGGTGTCTCAGACTTTTCTTTAATTTGGTTTATTATCTTTTATCACTCAGACACACTGTTACGTGTCAACTACAGTAATCCCTCGCCAATTCGCGCTTTAAGTTCCACGGTTTTAGTTATTCGCGGAGTTTTCAGAAATATATAAAAAAATCAAGAAAAAAATTGCTGAAACATCACAGGATGTTGTGCACGTTCTCTCACAGTTAAGAAATGTTGTGATTCTCTGTTAACCGACAGGAGCCCATCAATACAACCTGTGTGATGTTACAAGTTCCTGCAGTGACAGAATAAAGTGCTTGTTCCATGCAGAGAAAACCAGACTTTTTCTTTTGTTGTTGTTAGCGTGTTAGCCGCTAATTACGAGCCAAAAATAGCACAATACCAGCGGTTTGTTTACTACGGTTCAGAGACCAGAGGCTGTGAAGGTAACAGAAAGACCACAGTTGAGCCTTTGTCTTGTTTCGCTGCAGTGCCTCGCTACTTTTTTGCGGTTTTTAAACATATTTTAAACATATTTTTTAGGCTCGGGGGGCTCCGGCTCCAGTTCGCGAATTTTGATTTTTCATGGGGTGGGGGGGGGGGGGGTGGGCTGTGAGCTGTGCAGGTGAGCTGTTTCTGCACATCTCTAAAAAGAAGCAGCTCACCTTCCTTATAAGACACGACCACTTCCTTCAAAGATGCTGAGCTACTCAGAGTCATATTTCTGTTCACAGTATGACTCTGAGTAGCTCAGCACGTTTCTAAAAACAAGAACTTCTGCTTTTCTGAGGTTTTGTCTCATAAAGTCATCCCTCGGCAGCACGGTGGCTTAGTGATTAGCACTGTTGCCTCACAGCTAAAAGGTTCCTGGCTTGAACCTCAGCAGGGGCCTTTCTGTGTGGAGTTTGCATGTTCTCCCTGTGCTAGCGTGGGTTTTCTCCGGGTACTCCGGCTTCCTCCCACAGTGCATGTCAGGTTGATTGGTGGTTCTAAATTGCCCGTAGTGAGTGTGAGTGGTTGTTTGTCTGCATGTGACCCTGCGATGGACTGGCGACCTGTCCAGGGTGAACCCCTGCCTTTCGCCCGTAGACGGCTGGGATAGACTCCAGCAGATCCCCTTGACCCTTCAGAAGATGAAACAGGTATAGATAATGGATTGACGGATGAAGTCATCCCTCAAAAGTGTGAACAGTTTGTGCCGTCATTTAATCTGGTCAGCTCCTTCATAGACGTGTTCCTCAGTGAGAACACAAAGCACCGTCCACTTTCATGATCCTGGAACCAAATATATTCTTTCTGAATTTTACAGTCATTCATGTCAAGGGGCATTAATAACTTTTTTAAAAATTTGTATTCCCTTTGTGAAGTAAAACACCAGATTTTTCTCTGCTTTACATTATCCTTATATACACTGCTCACACTACGATGGATGGAAATTCCTTCATCTCGTACAACTTATTGAAACAAAAGCTAACAACAGTAAAGCGGTCGTTTTCATCCTGATGTGACCAAATGACGTCCACCTCTGTCTTCCTGTGACTCTTCCAGTGTGTCCGTGTCTCTGCTGCCATGTTGAAGAGGACTGTTTAAACACAAATGATCACTGAATCAGAATATTTAGAGGTCAGTTCACAGATATGATTCCTGTTGTGGATTTTTTCTAGCCGTTGATCAACTCGTAAGAGAACAACATGTTATGCAATAAGCAACGGTGGAACTTGTCACTGCTGGGCCGGGGGCGGGGCACATGACCGGGCCGGGGGCGGGGCACATGACCGGGCCCTTTAAGCTCAATTAAGCTTGAGTATGCCCACAACAGCGGGGCTCACAAACATTACTACATTTGGCACATAGCTCAAAGCATTTGATATTAAGGGCCCGATCTTACACCTCCTGCTACTCACTACCTGCAAATTGCTGATTTAGGAGCCTCTGCCAACCGCTAATGCAATCTTCTGCTCCCAAAAGCTGCTACCCATTATGCCGACTCCCTTACTCACATTGTAGGTGCGGCAATGGGCGTGTCTCTTGCGTTTTCCACAAATTCTGTATCTTGCGGTACTGGAATCTCGCAGATTCGCTGAAATCTGCGAGATACCAGGACCGCAAGATACTGAGTTTGTGGAAAGCGCAACTGGCATGTCGGCGCGTAAAAGAGCGCGTCCAAATCGCCTCATTGCGCGTCCACCCAGTCACATGTGGACTGCACAACCGGCTCTACCTCTCGATTATGCATCACTGTATTACTTTCATACATTATTCTCTTAAGGGCAGGTGATTTCTGTACAGCTGTGACATGATCTCATTCAGATGTTTGCTGTGGAGGAAACGAGGAGATCACAGAACTCTGTTGTGGAGTTTCTTGTACTGTGCTCGTATCCCTCTGACCCTCTCCTTGTGCACTGGAGCACCAGAGATGTTCTCACTGGTAGATGGTAGATGTCATCATACCTGTTCCTCTGGCTCAATGCTCATCCAATGATCCGTTCTGCAGTATTTTTAAAAAGCACCGCTTCCAGCGGCTATGCGTCTTGGCGCAGCTGTGCGTCTTTGCGCAGGGGATATGTTCAAGATAACTCAAAAAGTTACGGATAGATTTTGATGACATTTTCAGGAGTTGTCAGAAATGTGAAAAGGAAGAACTGATTTTATTTTGGGTGTGATCCGGAAGAAATCCTGGATTCTGGATCACTTTCAAATTTTCGATAACATTACGCTGTTTAGTTGTTTCTTGAACCCTAAAGCAACCACAATGGAGACAAGAAGGGAGTTCTGGAATTTTAAGAGTTTAATTCTCTCAGATGTAAAAAAGGAGGATTCGAGGGTTGGCAGCCAAACCAACAATCCAGGGGACGACGAAGGCAAGGAGGTGGCACTGCGAATGGCTGTTTCTCAACATCTCTGTTAATTATTGCCCACAGCTCATTAAATTTCACTCAGCTATTGACAATGAAAACCTCTATCAAATTTCAGTGGCTGATCCGGATCTGATCCAGAAGGCGGATTTTATCGTAATCTGTAAATCGCTGTATGGGAGAACTGTTGTGCTTGGCGGAGGTCTGCGCTCTCTGAGTGCTTTTCTAGTTGAGAAATGCTTTCCTGGAAGTTCACTGGTTCTATTTGTTTCTGAACGGTTTGTTGGAACTTCTTGGAGTACAAAAGATTAAATCATTTGCTCCACATTAGTTAGAGCTAGTTATGTATATATCAGTGCAGAGGAGGAGGAGGACAGAAGAGGAGGAAGCTCTACAGCAGAGTCCCAGACCAGCTGCCCATGAGAACTGCTCTGATCTGGGTGAAAAGACGCTCCATAGCAGTTTGCAGGTAGCGCAACCTGCTCTTAAAGGCAATGGCTACTGACGCACTGATTGGTTAAACAGGTGGAACGCCCTAACCACTCCCATGCATAATGTGTGCATAATATAGTGGTTGGCGCAGGTAAGATCGTGGGTTTCGGGAGGTGGAAGATTGCGTTCTTTGTGGGGGAACGCCCCTCCTGCTACCCGCTATCCCTTAATAGCAGCTTTAGGAGGTTTGGCGCAAGATAGGGCCCTAAGAGTTCAACACCATGAAGAGCGACCATGACATTTTGAAATCAATCAAACCTGTGGTATTATGGCATAATATATTGTCTAAAATGTATTCGGCGGTATGCGGTTGTGACGTCACGCGGGAGAAGCACTACCGTTATTACCTCTGCCAAGGAGGTTTTTGCCGGCGTTTATCTGTTTGTCTGTGTTCAAGATAACTCAAAAAGTTATGGATGGATTTTGATGAAATTTTCAGGAGTTGTCAGAAATGTGAAAAGGAAGAACTGATTTTATTTTGGGTGTGATCCGGAAGAAATCAAATTTTCAATAATTAGTGCGCTTGGCGGAGGTCTGCGCTCTCCAAGTGCTTTTCTGGTTGTTGTAGTTGCTACCGGCATGCATTCATTCATTCATTCATTCATTCATTCATTCATTCATTTATTGATTCTGCTCGGTACTTAGTGCCGATTTCGCCTGATGTGTTTCCATTGCTGTTAATAAATACAAACTCCGAGCACGTCAGTGTACGAGCCTTTTTGCAAGAGTAACCCGACAAAACCAACATGAAGTCTAACAAACCATGAGAACAACAAAAACATTAGGCTACCTGGCCCCTAATAATAACGTTAGGCTACCTGGCCCCTGATAATAACGTTAGGCTACCTGGCCCCTAATAATAACGTTAGGCTACCTGGCCCCTAATAATAACGTTAGGCTACCTGGCACCTAATAATAACGTTAGGCTACTTGGCCCCTAATAATAACATGAGGCTACCTGGTCCCTAATAATAACGTTAGGCTACCTGGCCCCTAATAATAACATTAGGCTACCTGGCACCTAATAATAACGTTAGGCTACTTGGCCCCTAATAATAACGTGAGGCTACCTGGCCCCTAATAATAACGTTAGGCTACCTGGCCCCTAATAATAACGCTAGGCTACCTGGCCCCTAATAGTAACGTTAGGCTACCTGGCCCCTAATAATAACGTTAGGCTACCTGGCCCCTAATAATAACATTAGGCTACCTGGCCCCTAATAATAACACGAGGCTACCTGGTCCCTAATATTAACGTTAGGCTACCTGGCCCCTAATAATAACATTAGGCTACCTGGCACCTAATAATAACGTTAGGCTACTTGGCCCCTAATAATAACGTGAGGCTACCTGGCCCCTAATAATAACGTTAGGCTACCTGGCCCCTAATAATAACGCTAGGCTACCTGGCCCCTAATAGTAACGTTAGGCTACCTGGCCCCTAATAATAACGTTAGGCTACCTGGCCCCTAATAATAACATTAGGCTACCTGGCACCTAATAATAACATTAGGCTACCTGGCACGTAATAATAACGTTAGGCTACCTGGCCCCTAATAATAACGTTAGGCTACCTGGTCCCTAATAATAATGTTAGGCGGTCGGGCTACTCTGATAACAACCACATCAACAGTTTACAACTAACTCACATATTGTTTTCAGCATCAGTGATTGTGAGAAATTGTACCTGTAAATCTGGCTCCCTGATTGTGGTACCAGTTCTGGTGGGTTTGACTCGCTGCCAACAATGTCAGGTTCATCTCCAGGAGGATATGTATCCAGCTTTTTTAGTTTAGTCTTTTCCTGCGCTCTTTTTTTCCTTTTCTTTGTTCTTTTTTGCTCCACTTTTATGCTTGAATGAACTGCCACTCATGATTTAATTAATCTGTGATCCACCTACCCTGCACCACATAGACTCTGTTGACTAGTGACTGATGATGACGCTGATAGACGGCTGTTGATGACGATTTTACCCAAAATACATTTGGAGATCTTACCGGCCATCCACTTGTAAATGTGCACATTGTAAAGTGTAAACTGTGAGAGTGAACATGAAGTCAGCCATGCAGCACAACATTTAATTTACTGTGTAGAAACCTACATGACCAAAGTCAGTCTTAAATTTCTTTGACCAACTATGACTCATTCTGGCTGGAGCAACTTGTATATAACCTCGTGTAACGCACCTACTTATTGCAGAAGTTGTTGTATCCATTAGTGCACAAGGTGTGACTGATGCCTGAGAAGTACTGCCCCCCCAGCCCCCCCGAAGCTCCGCCACTGGCAATAAGTATTGAAACACTGAACAGTTGGACGTGTGCTTTCGAAAGTTTAGAGAAGGTCAAATGAAGTTCACCCGTAGAGGTTATAGTGTATTTTATTGTGTAATTTCATCTGAAAGCTGAATATCATCAACTTTATTGACGAGTGTAATCAAACTAAACAAAGTTGATCCTCTTGACTTGATTCAATCTTATTAGTACTGATACATATTCACTCAGTTTGCATGGAAGAACAAGAATGTGGCAGCACTGTTATATAAACAGTCTGATGGAGAAATTGTAATAAGTGCATATTTGACAATGAAAGAAAAAAAAACGATCAAATAGAAATTGTCTTTAAGCAACAGTTTAATTCAAGTCCCTCTGCTGGTTGGTCTTAGTTACAACATTCAATTGCTAAATAAATGCCTTTCAGCTGTTTTCTTTAAACTTCAATAACTTTTGTCCCTGATTTTCCTCAAAGCAAACTTGACTTTCAGATTCAGATTCAAGACTTTTTTTTAACCATGAATATTTTTGAAACAGTGATCGCTAGAAATTTCTAAACACACACACACACATGCACAAACCAAGTCATGAGCACTGCAGCAATTATTTATGTGGTTTAACAGATTAATAAGATTCTCCCTCAGCTTGTAAGTATTTTGTACATGTAGAAACAAAGACAGCTGCTCTGGAAACATTTCATCAAGTCATTTCATCATCAAATACAGAACCTGGTGAAATATCAGCAAAATAGTAATAAACACTTCCTCTAAAAACACACTGCAAAGGTTTTTTTCTATTACATTTGTGATCATGTATGTATTTTTGTCTTTGAGGGAACTTCACATTTAGACATTTTAAGCCAGTAACAACTGCAGCGTTTAGACTGATAAAGCTTTCTTCTCACAGATCCATCTATGTTTCTCATCACAGTTCCTTCTTATCCATTTTTTGCCCTTGACAGAAGCTGCACATTCACCTTTGGTACCTTTTTCTATCCAGGACCTGCAGAAAAAAAATAAACATGTCAGTCTGAGGAAAGTGAAACACGTTATGACTGAGAGTTTTTGTAAAATGTCTCTTACGTCTCAGTCAGGTCATTTCCATCGATCCACTTCCACTTCTCATCTACAACTCTGAGACCAAGCCAGTATTCACCAGAGGATTTCCCAGGCCAGTTTTTATTAACATAATTCTGAGGAGAGCAGGTGGAACATGATCAGATACATTTAAATGTTCTAGTAAAACACATGAACACGCTGTGACCATCAGTCTCTGGGTGTGTTCAGATCTCCAGAAATCAGATCTTCAGTTCACTTCTCTTGTTACCTTTTCATCTTCATTAGACACAACAACCAGATCTGAATTATTTTCTTTGCAGTCTTGTTGAGCTTCTTCCCAGGTTTTCTGATCAGACTCTTTAACCTCATTGATTAAGTAGCAGCTGGACTGAGAGTTGAGCCAACCTTCCTGACAAGGTTTACATTTTCGTTCTGAAGAAACAGAAATCAGTCAATAAACAGTCCTGCTTAGTGATATAAGTACTTATTTTGAAGAGATGTGAACATACTATTTTTAATCTCTGGACAGTATTGATCGAGGATCCATTGAGCTCGACTGACATTCATCTCCTTCAACTGCATCTCCATGTCTCGTATTTGTTTAGTGAGGTTTCTCTTCTGTGTCTCCAGCTCTTGGTTTTGTGTACGTAGCTTCTCATTTTCTGCAGAAATATTTTTGAATTTGCTGTTCAAGTCATCAAACAACTGTGATAGTTTCTCACACGTTCCTGTCAGATTGTTGTGATCGTTCTTCAGGGTTTCGTTGTCTGACTTGAGAGTATTTTGGAGGTTTGTCAGGTTTTCATCCTGTACAGTTTTGTTGTGTTTTAACTCTTTCAGCTCTTTGGTGACACTCTCATGTCAACTGCAAACTAAAAAAATCTCCTTTTTGGCTGAAAGAGTTAATAAAAGTTTTTTATTTCATTTTTACTTTTGTTTATTTTGGCACATTGCATCTTCAGTTTGGTCTTTTATTCAAGCACTTGGTTTCTTAAACGTATGACATGAACAAGATTCCCTAAAAAACTTCCAGCTGCAGCTGCACACTGTAAAAACCTTTTCTAGAAATTGACACCTAACTGTCACATTTAAAGAAAGCTTAACCAGGATGCTATTTTATATCAGATTCTGAAAACTGAAGGATTTGTGCAAAAAATTATTTACTTATCAAGACATTACATTATTACAACTTATCTTGTAAATGAGAATCGACAATAAATGAATGCACAGTTTTGAAAATAAAGAAATAATAATGATAAAGTTGATATTGATTAATTAATGCATCAACTCTGCTCTTAAGAGAGTTTGAACATTTCAACTAGAGATGCACGATATTGAAATTATGACCGATGTCCGATATTTTCAGGGTCATATCTGTTGATACCGATTCTGATATTTAATATATTTGTATTTTTCATATAAGGCCTACTGAACACTATACACAGGACCCCTCTGCTCCAAGGCCCTGGCCCAAAATATTCAATCAACTCAGTTTCTAAGTGTTTGCTTTCACTACTGAATGAGATGAGTATACAAATTAAATGTAGTAAAAATGTAACATTTATTCACTTATTTTTTTTTTTTACAAAGTATTTGAAATTTCACTAGTATTTGTTGAGGTAGTCTACTAGACACTTTTGAAATATTGCTCTGTCTGCTGCCATCAAACATTAATAATAAAGTCTTGCACTTTACAGCTTCAGTTCACATTTCGAACTTAAATAACTAACTAAATTAAATAAAATAAAAGAAAACTCTGTGCAGGACAGGTCAAATACACCTCTAAACTAACAATTACAAACAACTGTATTGATAATGTCCATAAAACAAACAGAAGAATCCAACACTACTGTACTGCACAGTAAGTTAGTAACTAAAACTTTCAGATAGTGCCATTTCAAGTGCATATCTCTATGCTCTATTAAACAAATAAAAATAAATTGCACTGTCTGTAATCCCCTTTTTTACTGCATTATTTTAAATGAAAGTATATACCGGCAATAAATTGTACCTTACAAGGGGGTTCACAATGACATCATATGCTGATAGGCAACAACAACAACAACAAAATACAAATAAGCAGCTTAGTGAGAACAAACTAGTTGCATTTTCAAGTGTCCTTTGCACAGGGATTCACACCGAGAGAGAGAGAGAGAGAGAGAGAGAGAGAGAGAGAGAGAGAGAGAGAGAGAGAGAGAGAGAGAGAGAGAGAGAGAGAGAGAGAGAGAGAGAGAGAGAGAGAGAACGGCATAGGCTAAGTTTTGAGTTTTGGCTCGTTGATCAGGAGTGGAGGATTTGTCTTAACAAAAATAAGCATCTTTAGATTTGTCACAAGCAATTTTGTTCCTCTTTTTATCAACCATGTGAGAAACTGCTCTAAACAGACGTTTATTATCAACACTAGTGGGGGGGGACTCAAGTACTTGCGGGCAGCTTTTGCAAGGGCAATATTTCAGTGGGCTTTCTTTCCTTCCTTTAGGAGCTTCAGTGATGTATGTCTGTATCTACAAGAGAGTAAATATCCTACTTTAATGCACTTGCCTTGCTGGGTAACAAATATTCACATTTTACAAACACTGCAACAGGAAATAAATAAAGAAACAACGTTTATGTTGTCAGTTAATTTATAATGTACTATTGGACATATGGGGATATTTAGGCTGTACATGTAGTTTATTTCATAAGACACTAACCTGCAGTGCTGAGTGGATGGTCATTTTCAGTTCTGAGTCCAAGGTCCCAGTCTCCTCCAGGATTTCATTAAACATGTCACCTAAAGACCACCTGGACTTCTTCTGTGGCCGATCATCTGTCTCTTCTGGCTCCACGTCCCCGTCCTGGCTGTGAGACCAGCCAGGACGCAGTACAGGGGTTCAGTTTGGATGTCAGCAAAACGACGGTTCACAGCATCAAGGAGAGTGCGTTTCGCTGTTTGAACCCCTTGGTCTGTGTCGGCGCTCATACCCAACAGGCGTGTCAGTGCCAAGATAGAGGGAATAACAGATACACAGGCCGTAGATAAACTGATTTCTCTGGTCAGGTGCGAGTATTGAGAGCATATTCTCCATGACTCCCCACTGGGTTGCGTTCAGAGTTGAAGGCAACTTGTAATCAGTGGCGTATAAACCGAGTGCACGCCTCTGCTCCAGCTAGCTCTCCATCATAGAAAACGTAGAATTCCATCTGGTTACAATGTCTTGCTGGAGCCTCTTGGGTTTCATTCCCATGCTGATCTGCACATCTTGTAGCTAGCTGTATGCGACCTGGGAATGCTTGAAATGCCCTACTATTTTTCTCCCCACTTTCAGTGTGTTGGTGATGCTTTGCTAGGACAGGACACCTTCATTCACCGCCAGTTGCAGGCTGTGAGCCATGCATGGCACACTTGCATAATCTCTATCTGATGCTGCCCTAGCCAATGTTGCGAGCATTGTCCCGCAGGATAACATGTACCTCCTCTTTAGGAATACCCCACTTTGCGAACATGTTGTTGAATGCAGATGCAATGTTAGCTATGTGTGATCCAAGGCATTCCTGTGTTTGTAAAACAGCTTTTTGTAGAGTGAAATCTTCTTCGATCCACTGGGCCGTTAAGCTTAACATGCTTATTGGGCTCACATTAGAAGTCCAAATATCTGTTGTGAAGCTTATGTGACTGTTGGCAGCAAGGAGCTCTTTAACGTGTGCCGTGAACTGGTCGTTGAGCTCCGTTAAAGCGACATCTGAAAAGTAGCGCCGGCTAGGTAGATTATAGCAGGGCTCTAGTTGTGAAACCAGACGGGGGAATCCCGCATCTTCCACTACTGAAAATGGTTGATTATCAAGTGCAATAAACTCCATCACTTTAGCGTTTAATACCTTTACCTTCGGGTTGCCACGGCTGAATGGTTTTGCTTTTTCAAGTAACTCCCCAACAGACAGCTGTGTGGCGGGAGTGGGGCGGCGGTTGGCGGTTGTTTTTTTTCTGTTTCACTGCCTCAGTCTCTGCTGCTTTCAACTCATTGAACTTTTCGAGGTGCTTGCTCTTCAGGTGGGTCTTTAAGTTTGTGGTATTGAATGACGACGGTTTATTCCCTCCTCGTGCTACTTCACTCGAACAGTCATTACAAATGGCAACTCTGACGTTAATTTCACTGACTTCCACAGCAGAGACATTTTTCTTGCTTTGGCTCTCGTTGTGTTAGTTTCCCTTCCTCGCATGTGAGTGCATCTATTTCCTGCTTTCACAGCATATAGAACACACTGCTGCCACCTGCTGGGGAGAAGACTACAGTGCTGAGGTGCCTCTGATTATGTTACCAAGGCGTTGGAGGAGGCGAACACGTTATTATTTTATGGGTGAAAATTATCGGGTTTATTTTGACATCGGTTTGATACTGATACAGCATTTTTTGGCCATTATCGGGGCCTTAGCGACATGCTACCGATAATATCGTGCATCACTAATTTCAACTTATATTAGGTGAGAGAAAGTAAATTAATGGCACAAAAGGAAATTCCTATTCAAATTAATTTTGCTCCTCGATGACTTTTCAATTTGATCAATATCATGTTTATGAGCTGCATCAAGGCTCTTAACATGAAGAAAGCCAATAATCAAATATTATCCTCTGCTGGTTCTTCATACTTACGGCAGACAAGGATTCCTATTACGACTAACAGCAAAATAACACAGGATGTCCCAAAGCAACACATAAAACGTAAACAGCGTTGGCGTTTTCTTTTCTCTTCCTCATTTAGCGAGAGTCCTGCTGAAGACAGACAACAAATACAAATTTAGGACTTCAGCCGTCTTAAGCATCCGCTGCTTTCCATTAATCAGACTGAGACGAATCATGTTGGTGTCAAACAGTCAAACAACCACCGATGGAAACACACAGCAAGGCATCTTGGTAAATTAGGTTCATTTCTTACAAACTGGTGGTGAATTATCAAATTCAGCATGAAAAGTTCTCAGGTCTCAGTGTAATAAGTCACAGAGGGAGTTCTCAATTCTGTGATATTAATAAAAACATAAAATAAATATAAAATGAGCCCTACAAAAAGGGGTGAAAAGCCTCTTCTAAATGAAATAGAAAAGGGGATTATCTGATGCTCCACATCACAGAAAAGTCTTTCATCTGAAAGTGAACATATTGAGGAATCAGTTATTTTTAAGAGCTTCATGTTTTACAGCCCAGTTTCTACTGTGATGACTAACAGCACTTTAAAAAGATAAATACAAAGACTCAACACCTAACTTACTACTTTTTTATCGTCCCAAATGTTTGAGCAACATATTTGAAAAATAGCAGCATTGTAAAAAAAAAATTAAAAATTAAAAAAAAAAGAAAAGAAAAGAGAAAAGCATTTCAGTTCATTTTCATTTTTTTTCCAACTTACGGTTTGCTGCAGAAGCTTGTTCAGGATTTTCACTGTGTGTTCTCACTTCATCATACACAATCACCTCCTCCTTATCTGAAATAGTTAAAGGTAACCATTTGTGGACAAACTTATCATGGGGGGGGCGAGTGAAAGAGATATGGAGTAACATGCGTTTCCATGTGCTCCTGCCGAATATCTGGCATTTTCTTTAAAACACATTCATTCCAACACATAGATAAAATTGAACGTTTACATGAATAACCTAGATGTACGCACCACTCCGAACTGAATGGTGGAAAAGCTTCAGAAATACAGATACAGTGGCTACATAGCGCTATTAAGCCCATAAGAGCCACGAGGCAGCATACAACCGGTGCTCCAAACCAGACTACACCCACGGGTATTGAAAGACAATTATGACCGTTAAAGAAATAAAAGCGGATATCTTAAGTTCCTGGGGGAAATGGAAACTGGTGTGCGTGGCTCCTTTGTACATCGAAGACGCCGAAGATGTGTACCTATTTGGATTCGTGATCACAGGACTACTGCTGGTTGGAGTTGGCGGATACCTGGAGAGTCGAAAAATGAAGAAAACGGCAGCCGCTATTCTGGACAAATCTGCCTGCCGTGTGTGTTGGATTGAGTCGGGGTGTGAACACTCAGACTGCAATTCTTGGTGAGCTAAATCGGAAACTGGATGCGATTCCTGATCTGAATCGTAGGCTAGTGACGATTCTTAAAGTCATTGGCAAAATGGACTCTAAATTGAAGAAGTTGCAAGCCCTGCACAGGGAGAACTGACCCGAATTTAACTGACTCCCGCTGAGATGAACCAAAATGACTCTATGGCAGATGAAATTCTCAAGTCATCCTGACCAAAGCTTTCTACTCTTATCTGAATTGGCTCCCTGAAGCTGGCCTTGAAGGCTGGTGTATCTCCATTTCTCCTGAAATGTTATGCCAAATCCTAAAATGAATGCATTGTTTCAAGGAACTTTTGTATGGATACATATAGGGGTGCAAGATAACCATCGGGCCGATGATAGGAAATTATGACGTCATTCCGATAAGTCCGATATCACGACAAATAGCCCCGGTAACATATATATTTTTGTCAACACGGCAGTGCCTCGCTCCCTCTGAGCCTTGAATGACCGGCAGTGAATGTTATGTTCAAGTGACATCGGCATAATCAGAAAAACGATTTCCTTAATCAGGAAAATCAAGAATATATGGAGCCCCTCTGGTGACATTTGATAAAAAAAAAAAAAAAAAAAAAAAAAAAAAAATGCGTGGCCATGGGATAATAATGCGTGGCCAAGAAATAATTATTATAGCCATTTCCAAGCAGAGATTGATTGTTGCTTGCTTGATTCGTACTTTAGCCAATAAACATGGACACTTTTGACTTAATTTCATTTTATTTTAATATAGGAATGAATTACTATGACATTCTTATGGCACTTGCGGTTAGGCATGGAGTATTGCTTAGCAAGAGACACTTAATTCGGCTGCTCAACGTATTAACTATCGTGTGGCCATGCATTAATTATCTCGTGGCTGCACATTATTATCCCGTGGCCACGTATTATTATTATTTTTTTTAATCAAATGTCTCCAGAGGGGCTCCGTAAGAATACCCCCTCATGCCAGAAAACAACTCGTTAACTCGGTCATAATTTTAGTAGTAGCTAACTTGAATCGATATTCGCAGTATTTCCCTTAATGTTACACATAAATTTACGGAATTTAGGTTACACCTTGAATGCAGCCTGCAGCACAGCGCTGATCACAACAAACATGGCGGCGATGGTATGGAGCTTCATTAAAGTTTCAGAAGAAGATAGTTTGGTGGTTATTTGTGACGAATGCACCAAGCGAATTCTTCGAGGAGGGAAGCACAAGCTTTAATACGTAAAACCTGATCAGCCACCTACAACAAAAAATCACTTCCATGGAGTTTTGAAATCGCGCTAACGCAAGCTAATGCTAACGTGCGCAAGCCAGCAGCAGTCTCTCCTCCCCTCTCCTCTTCCTCATCTCTCTCATCTAAAGCTTCCATGAGATAAAAAAAAAAAAAAAAAATCACTGAACCTCATTTACTTTAATTAAAGGTATTAATTTAAATGGAACCACAAGTCAAAATCCTTTAAATGTAAATCTTTTTCAGTTTGTAATTCTGATGCATGTATTTCCATCAGTTCAAGGAGCCTTTATTTTTTATATCAGTCAGTAATGAACCTTATTTAAGTTGATGTGAGATATCAAATAGGTTTGTTTGATAACTTTATGAAAATGTTTGAGAGGCTTGCCAATAGTTTTTCAATGGAAAAAATAAATATCTGTTCATTTAAAGAGTCCAAACTATTTTTGATTTTGTTCAAAGTATTGATGTAATGATCTCAGGTATATGTGTGTGTTATCGGTAATTGGTATCGGCCTTTAGGAGCTGAAAGTTATCGGTTATCGGTATCGGTTTTAAAAAAACAGTTATCGTGCATCCCTTGATACATAGATGCTGGGTTCTTCACACGCCCTAGATGCAGATGTAAATCTAGGCACACTTAAAACACAGTCAAATTCAACATGCGCACCTTTCCTTATGCAAGCATCAAGTCAGGGACGAAGTCCCAAATACCGTATGATCAGTATTTTTTCCTTAGTTTTTACATTCTTTGTGTTCTGATCCCCCTGTTCCCAGGGGATTCCAGACTAAGCAAAAGGTTATTATTGAAAATTCTCTCTAACACTATCCTCATGGAAGGCAAACTGCACAATTTGTTTGGTCTGTCCAACATCAATTCCTAAAAGCCATTTGGTAAACTGTAACCCATTCACAGGCTGGCTGTCTACACTTCCCATCTCACCCCAACCCAAAGGGAATCAAAGTACATATTGCAGAGTAGGATTAATGGACACATTAAAAGTCACAGGCTATAATGTGAAAGCTCTTCATAATCCTGTTAAGAAAAAGATAATTATGTTCCAGTTAGATAAAAGCTAACTGCCAAATAGTTTTTTTACAGGAAACTCTTCTGCCTGATACTGAACATAAAGACTAAAGAGGTAATGGGCAAAGTATATTATTCGTCTCACCACACAGGAAGGAAGAAGGAAGTCTCTGTTATTAAACACAGACAAATTAACCTCACACAAACATCTATAGAGAAAGACAAAGAGGGAAGATATATTTTTGATCAACGGACTGGTTGATGGTATAAGAGTTTCCTTAATCTTTAGAAGCAGATCTTGTAAATATATGGAGAAGTAGGTTTCCAAGAAGCTTAGTAAAACAACTACAGGCAGCGCCTGGACAAGTTCAACACTTAACTCACTTTTATATCCTCCTGAACTGCTGAGGAAATCATCAGTTAAAGGAACTTTGCACAAGAGGATTACCACATTGCAAAACTGAAGTTTCATTCACACCAGTTGTTAGATTCCCTTCTCTTGCGCACCGTTGAAAAACATAAACTTACCTTTCAGTCGGGACTCTTTGTTAGTTTTGAAAACAACTGAGGTGTAGTCAACCTCCTCCTGCGCCATCGCTGCAGACTAACGGATGAGTTTTATCTGACTCGAGGACAGAGGTATGACTGAGCACCACTCACAGGAGTGCTTGTTTCCTGTTAATGAGCTTGTTATTTATGTCTCTCCAGTTACTAACTTCTCATTTTGGCTCAGTCATTTGCATCCATGACTTTTTTTTTTTTTTTTTTGTAATTCTCTCTGCTCCCTACATATTCTCTTTTTAAGTTTGTCTCGTATCATAACACAATCCACTACACAACACCCGTCACACTTCACAACTCAGCACACCCCACACCTTCACTGTTGTGTCTCTTTAACTGTCTTGTCTTTAAATGTTTCACTGCTGGTGTTGTTTAGTCTTCTATGACGAAATCAGGATTTAAGATGACTGCATGTCTTATGCTTATGTGGTGTGCAGCGTTGTGGCAGCACATGACTCTCATGTTTTTCTTTTATTTGTGTGTGTTTATGATGGTCTTATTTTCTTTTGGGTCGTGTGTTCTTATTTGAGCCGCTCTGATGTCAGCTACCTTTCAGCTTACCTGAGCAACAGGGTAGTTGGGAGATTTTGTTTGTAATTGTTTTGGGGTGATTTTTTTTTTATTCGCTTTTTGGGGCCAAGTTTGGATAATTATTTTTATACTCTTATAATTTTCTGTATTGGTGTTGGAATATTTTTGTTTAGTTTTCTTTGCATGTGTTTTATTTGTTGAGGTAGTAGGCCAGTCTCAGTTAGATCTAATCATTTCTTGTTTTAACTTTTTATATTTACATGTTCTCTCCAGTGCTGATTAAAATTGTGATCTCCCACTAATTCCACTAATTAATAACCCCCCCCCCCTTTTTTTTTTTTTTGATGATCTGTACCCTTTTGTGTATAGTGTCCCCATTCACTATGGGGCGTGGAGTTGAGTACCCCGGGTGGAGTAACATCGACAAACTAGTGCAATAAAAAAAATAAAAATAAAAATAGCGAGGACATTTAGGAACCGAAAAAAGGAATCGAAATTCAAAAGTCTTCTAAACGATTCCAGAACCGGACGTTAGGAACCGATTCCTACTTGGAATCGTTTCTCAGTGCCCAACCCTAGTGTGGATTTTGGTGATCTATTTTAGGTTGATACCTTCACCCACCTTAAACACAGAGGCCCTGGAAGACCTTGTGTTCTTTTGTAACATAGGTTCATTTTTATCTGGTTGATTTTAAATGTTTTTTTTTAATTATTATCAAAAAAAAAAGTATTTTGATGGAACGCGTCTCTCGCCTGCTCAGTATTGTGATCTTGTGTTGCCCTTGGTTTAGATTTAGTTACTTATTTTTGTTTATATATGTTTCCTTTCTCCTTTGGTTTGTCTTGGGTTAAATCAAATTATAAGTTAAAGGGGCATTCCCCCTCCATACGCTGCAACACAGGGCACTGATCACAATCAAGCAGTCATCATCAAGGGATTTGACCAAAGGACGTCCACCTCTGTCTTCCTGTGACTCTTCCAGTCTGTATCTCTGCTGCAACCTGCTGATGATTCTCTGTGACACTCTTAGATCAGCGGCCACTTCCCTCTGAGATCATCCTCACGATGTCCAGCTGCTGCTGATGTGATTGTTAAGGCGTCACCTTGGTCTCATGATGTCAAAATGTGAACGGCATGTTGAAGAGGACTGTTTAAATACAAATGATCGCTGAATCAGAAAATTTAGAGGTAGATTCACGGATGTGACTCTTGTTGTCGTTTTTTTTTTTTTTAGCTGTTGATCAACTTGTAAGAGAACATGTTATGCAATAAGTATTGAAACACTGAACAATTGGACGTGTCCTTTCAAAAGTTTAGAGAAGTTCACCCGTAAATGTTATAGTGCATTTTATTGTGTAATTTCATCTGAAAGCTGAATATCATCAATTTTTTTTGATGAGTGAGATCAAACTAAACAATGGTGATCCTCTTGACGTGATTTAATCTGATTAATACTGATACATATTAACTCAGTTTGCATGGAAGAACAAGAATGTGGCAGCACTGTTATATAAACAGTCCGATGGAGAAATTGTAATAAGTGCATATTTGACAATGAAAGAAAAAAAAGGGTGAAATAGAAATTGTCTTTAAACAGTAGTTGAATTCAAGTCCCTCTGCTGGTTAAATGCAGGAATTGGTTTTTAGTCTCAGTACAAATATAATCTTATTTCTACTTCTATTAGTATGTACATTTGATCTCAATGATTTTAGTTCAAAGTGTAGATATTTTGCAATAAGCTTATGAAGAATTCATGGATACATAACTGAAATGGAAAAAGTGTTGGTGGTGTTAACAGAAAAAACACTGGGCCTTTGTTAGACCTTTATTTATATTTGACAATAAGACCGAGAAACTGATGAGTTACTGTGAAGGGAAGTTTATCCTGTAACCTCTTTCCTTTTTAATATATGTACATTTAGTTCATAAAACCAGAACAGGTAGGTGCTTAAGTTTCCAATGTCTTGACTGCCTCAGATGCTTCAAGCTTTTCACATCTTCATCACAACATTTATCTGCTAAATAAATGCCTTTCTGTTGTTTTCTAGCCATTTCTTTAAACTTCAATAACTTTTCTCCATGTTTTTCCTCAAAGCAAACTTGACTTTCAGATTCATAAATACTGCAGTTACTGCTTTTTACCAAGAATATTTTTAAACAGTGATCGCTAGAAATCTCTAAACACACACACTAACACACGCACACGCACACACACACACACACACACACACACACATAAAACAAGTCATGAGCACTGCAGCAATTATTGATGTGGTTTAACCCTGGAACGTTAGTAATAAACACTTCCTTTAAAAACACAGTGCAAAGGTTTTTTACTATTACATTTGTGAGCATGAATGTATTTTTGTCTTTGAGGGAACCTCACATTTAGACATTTTAAGCCAGTAATAACTGCAGCGTTTAGACTGATAAAGCTTTCTTCTCACAGATCCATCTACGTTTCTCATCACACTTCCTTCTTATCCATTTTTTGTCCTGGACAGAAGCTGCACATTCACCTTTGTAACGTCCATCTATCCAGGACCTGCAGAAAAAAAAAAACATGTCAGTTTGAGGAAAGTGAAACACGTTATGACTGAGAGTTTTTGTAAAATGTCTCTTACATCTCATTTAGGTCATTTCCATCGATCCACTTCCATTTCTTATCTACAACTCTGAGACCAAGCCAGTATTCACCAGATGTGGATCTCCCAGGCCAGCTGTTGTCACTTACATATTTCTGAGGAGAGCAGGTGGAACATGATCAGATACATTTAAATATTCTAGTAAAACACATGAACACGACCATCAGTCTCTGGGTGTGTTCAGATCTCCAGAAATCAGATCTTCAGTTCACTTCTCTCGTTACCTTTTCATCTTCATTAGACACAACAACCAGATCTGAATTCTTTTCTTTGCAGTCTTGTTGAGCTTCTTCCCAGGTTTTCTGTTTAGACTCTTCAGCGTTATTGATTGCGTAGCAGCTGGACTGATAGTAGTTCCAACCTTTCTGACAAGGTTGACATTGTCTTCCTGGAGAAACAGAAATCTGCCAATAAACAGTCCTGCTTAGTGATATAAGTACTTATTTTGAAACATATTTGATGAGATGTGAACATACCACCATTATTCTCTGGACAGTATTGATCGATGATCCATTGAGCTCGACTGTCATTCATCTTGCTCCACTGCATCTCCATGTCTCGTATTTGTTCAGTGAGGTTTCTCTTCTGTGTCTCCAGCTCTTGGTTTTGTGTACGTAGCTTCTCATTTTCTGCAGAAATATTTTTGAATTTGCTGTTCAAGTCATCAAACGACATCAAATAAATAGTTTCTCATATGTTCCTGTCAGATTGTTGTGATCGTTCTTCAGGGTTTCGTTGCCTTGACTTGAGGTTTGTAGTTTCCATTTTTTGGAGGTTTGTCATCCTGTGCAGTTTTGTTGTGTTTTAACTCTCTCAGCTCCTTGGTGACACTCTCATGTCAACTGCAAACTAAAAAAAAAAATTCCTTTTTGGCTGAAAGGGTTAATGAAAGTTCTTTATTTTATTTTTACTTTTGTTTATTTAGGCATATTGAAGATTCAGTTGGTCTTTTTTTTTTCAAGGACTTAGTTTTTTAAACTTATGACATGAACAAGATTCCCTCAACTCCCAGCTACAGCTGCACACTGTAAAAACCTTTTCTAGAATTTGACACCTAACTGTCATATTTAAAGAAAGCTTAACCAGGATGCTATTTTATATCAGATTCTGAAAACTGAAGGATTTGTGCAAAAGATTATTTGGCTTGATGTTTACCAAGACATTACATTGTTTATTATAACGGACCTTAATAATGAGAATAAACAATAAATGAATGCAGTTTTGAAATTAAAAAAATAATAATGATAAAGTTGATATTGGTTAATTAATGTATCAACTCTGCCTTAAAAGAGTTTGAATATTTCAACTTATATAAGTGGAGAGAAAGTAAATTAAGGGCACAAAAGGAAATTCCTATTAAAAATAATTTTACTGCTTGATGACTTTTCAATTTGATCAATATCATGTTCATTGGCTGCATCAAGGGTCTTAACATGGGCGAGGCTAGCCCTTATTAGGGGGTGCTTCAGCACCCCTAAATTGAAATTCAGCACCCCAAAAACCTGGAGTAAGAAATGTTGTTATTCTAAAATTTTAGTTCGCATTTGACAGGCTTAGATAATGCCCAAAACTTAATCCATAGTTTGTGGTTTAATTTTATATTCTAAGAATGAAAATGAAAACGACCCCGCCTAATGGTATCGTCCTCTTCTCACTAACGTTACTTGTGGGTTGTGGTGGGGCTCATTGGGTGCTCAGCACCCCTAAAGCTCTGACCCTAGAATCGCCCCTGGGTCTTAACATGAAGAAATCCAGCCAATAATCAATTATTATCCTCTGTGGTGATGTTAAGTTATGGCAGGAATGCCGGTTCTTCATACTTACGGTAGACAAGGATTCCTATGATGGCTAAGAACAAAATAAAGCAGGATGTCCCAAAGCAACACATAAAACGTAAACAGCGTTGGCGTTTTCTTTTCTCTTCCTCATTTAGCGAGAGTCCTGCTGAAGACAGACAACAAATACAAATTTAGGACTTCAGCCGTCTTAAGCATCCGCTGCTTTCCATTAATCAGACTGAGACGAATCATGTTGGTGTCAAACAGTCAAACAACCACCGACGGAAACACACAGCAAGAGATCTTGGTAAATTAGGGTCATTTCTTAAAAACTGGTGGTGAATTATCAAATTCAGCATGAAAAGTTCTCAGGTCTCAGTGTAATAAGTCACAGAGGGAGTTCTCAATTCTGTGATATTAATAAAAACATAAAATAAATATAAAATGAGCCCAACAAAAAAAGGTGAAAAGCCTCTCCTAAATGAAATGGAAAAGGGGATTATCTGATGCTCCACATCCCAGAAAAGTCTTTCATCTGAAAGTGAACATATTGAGGATCAGTTATTTTTAAGAGCTTCATCTTTTACAGCCCAGTTTCTACTGTGACGACTAACAGCACTTTAAAAAGATAAATACAAAGACTCAACATCTAACTTCCTTTTTTTATTGTCCCAAATGGTTGAGCAATGTATTTGGAGAGTAGCAGCATTGAAAAAGAAAGAAAGAAAGGAAAGGAAGTAAGCATTTAAATCCATTTTCATTTCTTCTCCAACTTACGGTTTGCTGCAGAAGCTTGTTCAGGTGTTTCACCGTGTGTTCTCACTTCATCATACACAATCACCTCCTCCTTATCTGAAATAGCTTAAGGTAACCATTTAGTGGACAAATTTATCATCTTGATTACATGTTTATGTATCTATCTTTTACATAGAGCCAGATGTAATTTGCTGTAAAACTAAACTAACTAAAATATGATATTTTAGGATGTAACAAATCATAGAATTATTGTGGAATTTGTTTTTTTTTTTATGTACAGCTGTCTTTACACATTGTGGCTGATTTTTGTAATCTCCGATCATAGTCGTAACAAGTAAGAGTTGTGCAATTCTTGCACGCAATAAGTTAAAGCAATTCATTGTCAAAATTCAGCCTTTTGTAAATTCAATATAAGTGATGTTATAGAGGAACTTTGACAGTTCTGACTGACTGAATTTGAAGAAGTTGAAATTAAAGAACTTTGAAATGAAACTGAAAAGGGGTGTTTAGGCCTGGACAGCCTGCAGTTCACCTACAGGGAGAACCGTTCTGTGGAGGATGCTGTCTCGCTAGCACTCCACACAGCCCTGACCCACCTGCAGCATCCCAACACCTACGTCAGGATGCTGTTTGTGGACTTCAGTTCAGCCTTTAACACTGTTCTCCCGGACGTGTTGGCCCTGAAGCTCCACAGCCTGGGTTTGTCACCATCGCTCTGTTCCTGGATCAGGGACTTCCTCACCAACAGGCATCAGGTGGTGAGGATAGGGAAGTCCACTTCTGCACCACTGATCCTCAACACCGGGACACCGCAGGGTTGTGTGCTCAGCCCTGCCCTCTTCACCCTCTTCACACAGGACTGCTCTGCCATCCACTCCACAAACATGGTTGTGAAGTTTTCGGATGACACCACCGTGGTGGGTCTCATATCCAACAACGACGAGACCCACTACAGAGAGGAGGTCCAGAGGCTCACACAGTGGTGCTGCAGGAATAACCTCATCCTGAACATCAGCAAGACGAAGGAGGTCATTGTGGATTATAGGAGGTCCAGGAAGACTGAACACGCTCCTCTCTGCATACATGGAGAGGCAGTGGAGCGTGTAGACAGCATCCAAATTTCCTCTGACCTCCCCTGGTCTGTGAACACTTCACACCTGGTGAGGAAGGCCCAACAACGGCTCTTCTTCCTCAGGAAGCTGAAGCGGTCTGGACTCTCTTCGCAGGTGCTCACGAACTTCTACAGAGCAACCACTGAGAGCATCCTGTGTCTCAGTGTGACGGTGTGGTACGGCAGCTGCACGTCACAGAACAAAAAGGACCTAACCCGGGTGGTGAGAACGGCACAGGGGATTGTGGGCTGCCGTCTACCAGATCTGGACTCAGTTTACACTGCACGAGTCCAGAAGAGGGCCAGACGCATGGCAGCCGATCCCACCCACCCGGGCAATGCACTGTGTTGGTACCACTTCCATCGGGGTAGCGGTACAGAAACGTCAAAGCCACAATAAAAAGACTCAGAGACAGCTTCTTCTCCAGAGCTGTGAAAGCCATAGCCCCCCTGTAGTGAACCACTATACCCCCACCCCCCCACAGAACTCTAAACATTTTAATGCCTGGTACAACTAAAGGTACATTTGTTTGGACAAACATAACGATAACCACAAAGATTGCTCATAAGAGTTTTATTATAGAGCTGATATCTTACCATTTTCCATGGTTTTCTTGATTATAACCTAAATCACTTAAGTTTTTACATCAATAGCTATGGCGTTGTACTGCCAAAAACACTGCTTTTATGCATTCAGTGTTTTCTTTTCTGTCTGTTTTAGTCACATGATGACGTTTAGTGGTACCAGGTATTAAAATGAACAAGAAAGTGAAGAAAAAATGGTGGACTTATAATTTTTTCCATGACTGTACATATTCTCTTCTGCTATTTATTTGAGTGATTTATCTATGTGTGTATTTATGTGTGTGTGTGCCTGCCGGGAGTCGTGCAAAATTTCGTTATGCCTGCAATGACAAGAGACTTGAATCTTGAATCTTATGGTGAGCTATATTACTGAAAAGGCTTTGAAAGTAAACTTACTAAAGACACAACCATTCTTAAGTTCAACGCCTAACTTACTTCTTTACCCTCCTGAACTGTTGAGGAAATCATCAATTGTAGGAACTTTGCAAAACAGGATTACCACATTGCAAAAATGTAGTTTTATTCACATCAGTTGTGCGATTTCTTTCCCTTGCGCATCGTTAAAAAAAACATAACTTACCTTTCTCTTTGTTAGCTTTGAAAACAACTGAAGTGTAGTCAACCTCCTCCTGCGCCATCGCTGCAGACTAACTGATGATTTTTATCTGACTCGAGGACAGAAGTGTGATTGAGCACCACTCAGGGAAATGCTTGTTCCGATTAAATGAGCTTGTTGTTCATGTCTCTGCGGTTAGGAACTTCTCATTTTGGCTCAGAGTCAATATCAACTCAAACCATAAAGTTGTTTAACTAGAATGGAAAGATTTTTGAATAAATTATGATACCTCCATATGCTGTACAAGGATTGCTCATATGTACCGTGGACTTTGGATATTTCAAGATTCAAAATTCAAGATTCAAGTCTCTTTATTGTCATTATGCAGGCATAATGAAAATTTGCTTCTTGTCTGTAACAACAAAAAAAAGCTTCATACAAATCTCATGCATAATGACTGAATTGATGCCTGTGAAGACTATACATTAACCAGGAGTGACTAATTTTACAGATGCGACTGATAAAATCATCCAAAGTTAAACACAGATGAGATCTGTGTTCAGGTTTCAGTTGAACATGCATGTAAATTAACAATGTTAGGTCCTTTGTGCAGCTAAAAGTTGATGCTGAGCCGCACAGCAGACAGATTACAAAGAGAGCTTTTACCACATTAAATTTAACTCTTAAATGTCAGGTCTTCAGTCTGCAAATCATTCTTAATAGATGATTTTTTTTTTTTAATCAGCACAATCAATAATTTATGTTTTTTACTAAAACATGGTTACAAGATGACAGTGGAACAATTCTAGTTGAGTCTACACGTCCAAACCTCAGTTTCCTGAGTGAAGTAAGTGGGGGTGGGTGGGGGGTGGGGGGGGCTGAAATTGCTGTTTTGTTTAAAGGGAGCCTTCAGTGCAAGAAAATATGCTATGGAAAGTTTAACTCTTTTGAATATGTTGCTCTTCAAAGTCTTGTTATCTTGATTTCCAATGTATTGATAGCAGTAATGACAAAAGTACTCAAGAATTCCTGAACATTCTGGACAGTTTTGGACTTTCTGAGCACGTACAGATCCAACACATAACAAGGGCCGTGTCTTAGATCTAGTTAATTCTAAAGGTCTAAATATCTCTGAGGTTTAAGTGACTGGTGTTGCCCTTTCTTTTTTTTCAATATATACACTTACTAACTGGAACAGAGGTGGGACAGAGGTAATCAGAAGGATTCATATTAATGATAGCACCTATACTTTGTTTGCACAGGCCTCCAAATTATCGACAATCCTGCCCTCATCCCCTGTTGACGATCTTGTTAATGATTTCAGTTCCAAAGTTAGGTGTATTAATGATCCTCCAATTAAAACCAAAATTTGACCAGGAAGAAAAAAGTCACCTTGAAGAAATACCTTACTGGTTAAACTCAAAAAAAGAATTTGCAGAGTGCCAGAACACATGTGGCATAAAACCAAAATCCATGTTCATTATGAGATCTACAGAGAGCCTTCACATCTACAATCAGGAGCTAAAAAAATGCAATGCAATCTTTTCTCTAAGAGATTATCAACAGGAACAGTAATTAGACTTGAACATTGTTTTCTGTTGTAGACAGGCTGATAAATCCCCCAGCATCAATCCCAGTAAAAAATAAAAAACAAAGCTGGATGCTTCAGTGAAAAGCAACTACGGGCCCATAACAAACCCTCCGATTTTGGGGAAAGTCATTGAAAGAGGTTTTTTTTTTTCCCAGGAAGTTTATACATTCAGGATCCAAACAATCTTTTTAGTGTATTTCAGTCAGGATTTTGACCACATCCCAGCACTGAAACTCCACTTCTTAATGTTCTAAATGACATACATATGAACAATGACACATCTAGAACTTCTGCTCTGGTACTCCTGGATCTTAATGCTGCATTTGACACAGTTGATCATAAAATCCTGCTCCACAGACAGAAAAAGTGGGTGGGGCTTACTGGCACTGTCTTAAATTAGTTGGAATCCTACTTGGAGAAAAAGCATTCCTTTATCTTGATCAGTAACTATGACTCTGTGCGGACAAAGGTCACTTGTGGAGTTCCTCAGGTGTCCATTTTAGGACCACTTCTGTTTAATACTTCTGCTTCTGCTGCCTCTTGCTCAAATCATGGAACATTAGAACATCTCTTAGCATACCATACCAGATAAAACGCAACTTTACATTTCAGTGTCATCACATGACTACAGTCCAGGCGCGTTTCTTGGGACTTAGAACAAGAAACGTTTGGGTCTGGGCTGAGCCCAGACCCTTATGGTTTTGGGTATTCTACCTGGGAAATAAGCTCTATGCTTATAAGACATGTTGCGTCTTGTCTAGACCCAAATACTGCCAATGCGTACTTCAAAATGTGTCAAATTTAAACGACATACCCGTAATAGCGATAGAAAGAGAATAATGATGCCCTTATAGATAATCAGGAATTAAAAGGAACCACTGTTAAGAACTTTGGGGTTAATTACCCGACTTTTCTAGGATCTCTGACTCTCCTGCTGCTTTCAAAAATAGCCTAAAGACTTGTCTATTAGGTGTTGCTTTTGCATATTGATATAGATTTTCTTTTTATTCTGTTTTTATACTATAGGATTGTCAAGCCCCTTGAGAGGTCTGACTTCAAAGTGTGCTATACAAATACAATTTAATACTACCATTATTTTTATTAATATTATTATTAAAATCAATAAGTAACCAAACATTTTGTATTCTGTCTGAAGTCAAGTTATATTCCCTTTAATAAAAAGGTTACGATTTTCCTTATTTTTGTTTGCATGCATGTTTGTTTGTTTGTTTTAAACCCTAGACCAAGTGAAAAATGTTGAGTGATGCCTCCAGACTATCAGGAGCTATATTCCTCTCTAAACACACTTCAGAGACTCATTTTGAGCCTTTTTAATTTTCCTTTGTCACCTCCACCCTCACTGTGTTGTGTTGCACCTCTTTCTCTGCAGCTCTCTTCTCTTTATCTGATTATCCCTACTTCCATCCTTTGAATCTGTTGCCAGAAAAACAAGGAAATGTATATTGAATGACAACAGAACATATTAAATAAACATTTTCTTATTTCAATTTAAAATGTTCAGATAGTATCTTGCCATTTTACTGCACCTTTCACTTTTTCAGACTGCTGCCGTTGATTTACCAGGACTTATTCTCCATCACACATCTTCAGAAAAAGCAGAAAGACTTTCTGATTAAGTCAAATCATTATTATGTAGGGTTAACCTCTCCTTCTGATTCACTCACTGCTCCTTTTCTTTCTCTTGCTCCAATATCCCTCCATCTTTCCTGCACCATCCTTTTTCAATTGCTTCTCTCCTTCCATCACTTGCTGCTTTCCGTTGAGTTGCTTGTTTTCCTTTATTCACTTGCTTCTTTCCCTCTTTCACTTGTTTGCTTTACTTTATTCACTTGTGTCCTTTTCCGTTTCACTTGTTTGTTTTCTTCCATTTCACTTGCTTCCTTCCCTCCATCACTTGCTGCTTTCCACTGACTTTTTTGTTTTCCTCCATTCCCTTGCTTCTCCCTCTCACACTTGCTTGTTTTCCTTCATTCACTTGGTTGTTTCCCTCTTTCACTTTTCTTCATTCACTTGTTTTTTCCTTCTTTCATCAATTCTTTTACTTAATTCTTTTCCTTCATACACTTTGTTTCCTTCACTCTTTCACTTGCTTCTTTTCTTCTTTCACTTTCTTGTTTCCTTCATTCACTTACTTTTTCCCTTTAACTTAATTACTTCCGTTTTTCAATAGTTTAAAATGCTTATGAACACAATGTGCACTGTGCAGATTCAGAAACTAAAAATATAATACATTTTTCAGAACATATATCTCTTCTCTCTTTTGTTTGTTTTTTCTCCTCCATGAGGGAACATGGCTCAGGTTGTAGAGAGCCATTTACCATTAACTTTCATCTGGCCTCCTGCAGTGCTTTGAAGCAGGAAGTGTTCTGCTGAAACACCTTGGTTTTAACTTTGCAAATCTATCTATGACCTCTCTGTCGTCAACATCAGCAAGCATCTCCCTCTCAATTGACATTATAGCCAAATTACTGAACCACTCTTGACCCATTGTGTTTCTCAGCCTTGTGTGTAGTCGTCTGAGGGCACTAAAAGATCTTTTACAACTGCAGCTTGTGACGGGAATTGTCAAGGCAGCTTGAAATAAGCCTTGAGGGAGGGGAACATATCTTTATCCAAAAGGGAATACTCACTCTGAATTGTGAGTAGGTCCATTTCCCTTCAAGGAAATCTTTGGCCACAACAATTTCTTCAGGTTTAATGGGGATGCTGTAGTGTTCAGATAGATGTTTGAGTGCCTCCTCCTTCAAGAAATGCTCTGAAGTTGGTTGACATGTCTGTACACCAGTCAAGATTTTTTTTTCCCAACTCCAGAAAACCTTTTCTGAAGCTCCTCCAGCATTCTGTCAATCACTGGAAAGAAGATTTTCCCTCTCAGAGCATCTTCAGTGGATACACTTGAATGGGTACCACAAGATGCCTCGACTACAAAGTCATCCATATTCTTTCTCTTCTTCCTCTCGGTGTCAATTGGATGAATCTCAAGATTATTGCAGAGGGTCTTGATTTCCTCATAGATTTCATTTGCTTTGTCACTGCTTCTGTAGCTGGTCAGTGTGCTTTTAGCTCATGAGCATAGCAGTGGATGTATAATGCCTCTGGATGCTTCTCTCTGAATGGGGTTTTTACACCGCTCACGGCTCCACTCATAACTGCAGCAACTGCAGCCCCATCATAGGATTGAGCTACACATCTCAGGTGTCCTATTCCAGTGTGTCGGTTCCGTCCCGGTCGTGGAACACTGGACCACCTCCATACCCTCACTGGGATCCTGGAGGGAACGTGGGAATTTTTCCCAACCAGTCCACAGGTGTTTTGTGGATTTGGAGAAGGCATTTGACGGTATCCCTCAGGGTGCCCTGTGGGGGGTACTCCAGGAGTATGGGGTACTGGGCCCGTCCATACGGGCTGTCCAGTCACTGTACAAACTGAGTGGGAGTTTGGTCCGCATTGCCGGTTGTAAGTTGGATTCGTATTCCAGCCCATCAGGGCTGCCCTTTGTCACCAATTCTGTTCATAACATTTATGGACAGAATTTGCGGAGGGGTTCCAATTCGGTGATGTCAGGGCTTCGTCTTGTCCCATGGTCCTGTTGGCGCCATCGGGTGGAGATCTTCAGCTCTTACTGGAGCAGTTCGCAGCCGAGTGTGAAACAGCAGGGATGAGAATCAGCACCTCCAAATCTGAGACCATGGTCCTCAAACAGAAAAAGGTAGAATGCCTCCTCCAGGTTGTGAGTGACGTTCTGCCTCAAGTGGAGGACTTTTAAGTATCTTGGGTCTTGTTGACGAGTGATGGAAGAAAGGAGCATGAGATCGACAGACGGACTGGTGCAGTGCCTGCTGTGATGTGGACTCTGTACCGGTTTGTTGTGATGAAGAAAGAGCTGAGCCAAAAGGCAAGGCTCTCTGTTTGTTCCAGTCCTCATCTATGGTCATGAACTATGGGAAGTGACCGAAAGAATGAGATTGCAGATACACGTGGCTGAAATTGGTTTTCTCCACAAGGTGGCGGGACTCTCCCTTAGAGATAGGGTGAGAAGTTCAGTCATCCAGGAGAGACTCAGAGTAGAGCTGCTGCTCCTCCTTCACATCAAGAGGAGCCAGTTGAGGTGGTTCGGACATCTGGCTAGGATGCCCCCCCGGGACGCCTCCCTCCCTGGAGAGGTGTTTCAGGCATGTCCCACTAGGAGGAGACCACGGGGAAGACCCAGGACCCGCTGGAGAGATTATGTCTCTTCGCCTGGCTTGGGAGCGCCTCTGTGTTCTCTCAGAGGAGCAGGTGGAGGGGAGGGAGGCCTGGGTCTCTTTGCTTAGGCTGTGCTGCCCCGCTGCCCCCGCGACCCGACTATGGATTGAACAGAAGATATACGGGAAGAAGCAGGCGTATTTGCATGTCTTATCAAGAAATCAATCAGGCAGCTGCTGCTGGTTCATAATGGCGCTGCCAGAGTCTTTACAAACACCAAGAAACTGGACCATTTCACGCTGGTCTTCACATCTTCACACTGGTTTCTTGTGAGTCAAAGGATAGATTTTAAAATCTTACTACTGATTTATAAAGCACTAAATGGTCTTGGGACTGGTTTATTGAGTGTTCCCTGAAATAGAACCAAACAAAGTGAAGCAGTTTTCAGCTTTCATGCTTCTTACTTGTGGTACACACTTCCTGAATGTCTGCTCAAACTGTCAGCGCATTTAAATGAGGGCTGAAAACATTATTCTTTACTGCTTTCAATCTTGTCTTTTAAATGTCTAAATGTATGCCTAAATTTATTCTTTTAATAGTCTTTAAATATGCTTTTATGTCTTTTCGCCTTTGTAAAGCACATTGAGTTGCCTTGTGTATGAATTATGCTACACAAATAAACTTGGCTATTAATTTATTTTTACTTTTTTCTTGAATGCACAAAGTTGTCTGCTAAGAAAAGAAGCCCACAACTAGCCACAGTGGCGACAAAGATGACAGTGTGGCAAAACAGTTGACTTCCCAGTTAAAGAAAAAAACAGACAAACAGAAACTTGGCATTACCACCCAGCCTTAAATAAATCATCTGAATACTAAAAATGTCAAAAAAAAAAAAAAAAATCACGCCTCACAACCTCATGATATCAGTCAGTCAACGCCGCTGACTTTAAGCAGTTATCATTGGAGGGAAGCACCGGGTGGATTTTTGTTGGACATATTTTGATGTACACAGTTTCACATAGGGCAACAGCTGGATGGCGACAGCTGGATGGTGATTCTTCACAGCTCTGGTGAGCAGTTTGGATGTGTAATCAGGAATAAAGAGACAGGTGATAGAAGCAGCTGGCCACATGTGAGTGAAGCTGAGGCTGGAGGTTGTGTAGTACCCTGTTCAGTACAGGTTAGTCTGAATTTGGTTGGGTTGTTTTATTGGATTTCTTATCATCTCTCATCCGTTGTGTCACAAACTGGCAAAAAAAAAAAAAGGGTTTTGTGTCTGAAAGCAGTTAATCCGACTGACTGAGCTCTTTGCTTTCATTCTCTGAAAAGGGCTTATTAAAAAAATAGATAATTTTTAATTGTCGTTATTATTATTAGAATAAAATATACTGTAGGACAGCTCCTGAGGCCTTTAAGTAAAAACCAGTTAGTTTGCACCAGTGTTAATAAATCTTTTGTACTTTGTATGGCACAAAAGATTACTTTTGTAATCTTTTGTACCATACTATTCCAGTATGGGTGTATCATGTTAACTTTGTTCAGCTGAGCATTTTTTTTTCATTTACTAAAAGATAAAAGAGACTTTTTTTCTGACTGGGTAAAGTGTCATTAGGATGTCAATGGATAAAATTAAGCAGATGCACGTGCTATACCTGCTAATCTGCTTATTAAGGGAAAAAAAATCACATAATGATTGTCACCCTTTTTTCTGTGTAATCAGAAAAATAAGAGTCTAAATTAATCTGGTCTTTTCAGAAACAACTGTCTAAAATTTACAAAACCCGGGGCTCAAATAATTAGGATTCGAAAGAGACTGGCAATGGTAACTCTGCTTAGAGTGAAAAGAAACCTCCTACCATAATAAAAGATCAACTATTACTTTAGCAGAAAAAGTAGAATGTGTGTTGTCAAAATTTTAAACATTTACACTAAAAGACTCCAAGTAAGAAAAATAATTCTATGACATGGACAAAACAAATGGAACAAAGATGAGAAAAAAAATCAATTCACTCAGTTGAAAATAACCTCTGTTGCCAATCAATTTATCAGTTCCAATATTGTCCAATTCAGTTTGTTGCCCTCTTTTTTTTTTTTTTTGTGCATGTGTATGCCAGGCCTCACCCAAATATATATATATATATATATATATATATATATA
>JAGFBZ010002375.1:0-97617 GCA_018398805.1 Hirundichthys speculiger | reverse complement strand
AAAATCACAATTTTGCAAATGTTACAATTTCACGACAGAAATTTGTAATTTTTACAACAAAAACATGAAATTTCCCAAAAGTCAACATTTTACAATAAGAATTTGCAAATTTTTGCAAAAAAGTCATATAGTTGCATAGTTTACTTTTTTATAACAAAAATGTATGATTTTATGTCAAAAACTGCAATTATACAAATGCCGTAATTTTATGACAATATTATAATTTTAAATCAAAAGGTTTTAATTTTACAAAAGTTAATATATTACCACCAAAAAAATGTACCTGAAATTAAAATGTCACAGTTTTGTGAAATTTGGAATCATTTTGACAAAAAGTTGTGATTGTATGACAAAAGTATCAGTTTTAGAAAAAGTCTTTGCAAACTGCTCATCTATGAAAAGTCAAGATCTTTTTTTTTTAATTTGAGATTTTAAAATAGAAATTGGAGATTTAAGATTGAAAATACTTTTTTTTAAGACAAAAAGCTGCAATTCTGATAGTGTATTATAGCATAGCAGAGCTAAGTCGGCTAACCTTAGCCACCAAGAAAAGCAACAAAAGGACCAAGATTTCAAAGATGTCAAAGTGTCTTTCAGATGTCAGTTTTTTGTTTTTTTTTTTAAATCACCATCGTAGACTTGGACCAAACTAGCGGGAAACCTGACAAAACACCTGGTTGAGAAAGCAAACAATAACTGGTTCTCTGATAGTAACCATGGTGATGATGTGGGTCAGGATAAAACACAGTTTGATAACCCTGGAATAAGATCATAGGAAACACTGACAGTATGATCTGCTTCTATACATAAACATTAAATATTAATGTGCTAGCCTCGCTAAATGCTCTGAATGTAGCTTGACAGTGAGTTTAACACCTTTTGTTAATTAAACTCTGGAGACAGTGATCAGTTTGTCCAGGTTTATAGACTGGGAAAGGCTGAAACTGAGAACAGACAAAAAAAAAAAAAAAAGAAATATACCCAAAATCTCCTTGCTATGGGGTTGGTGGAAGTTGGCTAAAATTATCTGTTTGTGCTGCTAGATCTCACTACAATGGACAAATCAGTGGACTTAATCATAAAATCAAATGAAAACAACATTTAAATGTGAAACTAGAATCCTTGAAATTGAATGTTGTGAGAAATTAAGATACTTATAATAACAATGACAAATCCTTTACAGACATGTTATTACTTATGCAGTTTATAGTGTATCTGTACTTTAATTTAATTCAATTTAATAAAAAAAAATGCGCCAGTGGCTCAGGCATCAACATAATATTCTTCATTTCACCTGCTGTGCTTTTGTGTTCCTTTATGAAGTTATATGACATTTCAGTCACCTTTTAATGAACTCATCATCGTTCCTGTACCAAAATAGAGTTCATAGATATCACAAACACTTCCACAATGCCAGTTATTTACATTTACTTTTGAAATCTCTGTTAGACACAGGGATATCGTCCTGTTTTGGAAATAACCTTTCAAACAAACCTTTCAGGAAGTTTCACGTGCTCCTTGTGTATTCGTGTGCCCTTAAACTGGGAGACTGAACCTCACTGCTGCATCTGGGATAATGGCGCCATCTGGTGGTCAACATTGAGTCCTGCACCTCAACTCAGACGTGCTTCCACCTCTGCTTCCATCCCACCGTTTCTCTTCAAAACTCAGAATTCACAATAGTTTAAATGACGGTGCCATAAGATTAAAAAATCAGTTATTAAAAAAAAAGCTATTTACTGCAAATTGCTATTAAATTGATAGAGTACACTACACTTAGATTAACTACATCTGCTCTTTTTGAGGTTCATTTCAGTCGAAGTGAACAAATTCATATTTTCAGTAAGATACATCAGCTGAATTTCCTTTTAAGCTTTTTCTTTTCACTATCCATCCTGAGCTGCCCTTTGGTGCACTGAACGCCAGAGTTATTCACTAAAAAGGAGCATTTTCATGAAAATGTACACGTACTTTTAGATATGGTGACTTTTAGGATTTCTTTGAATTCCAAATGTAGCTTTGGCCCCTTGAGCTTAACATCAATGTCTGAACTCAGGAGCTCAGAAAATCACTTTATTTAATAAGGACTTTGAGAACTTAAGAGAAGAAAATGAAGGAAAACAGGAGAACCTGAAAGGACAGAAAGATTCTGGCCCTTTTTTTTTGTCTGACACTTGTCTCTGAAGTTATTAAAAATAAGTCCTACAGATTTTAACAAACAAACAAACAAAAAAACCTGTCACCTGGACAACATATAACGTTATGTGTTGTATGAAAAAGAAGGAGGACAGATTATTATCTTATAGCTCAACTGATGTTACAACTATTCATCCATACTTTATTTTCTGCTCTGTCTGGAGTCGGGTTGCAGGGGCAGCAGCTTCAGCAGAGAAGGTTAGGGTTAGGGTAAAAAGAGCCCAAGATACTTAAACTCCTCCACTTGAGGCAGAACCTCACTCCCGACCCGGAGGAGGCATTCTACCCTTTTCCGACTGAGGACCATGGTGTCAGATTTGGAGGTGCTGATTCTCATCCCTGCCGCTTCACACTCGGCTGTGAACCGCTCCAGCGAGAGCTGCAGATCCCCAGCCGATGGCGCCAACAGGACCACGTCATCTGCAAACAGCAGAGACGAGATCCCGACACCACGGAACCGGAACCTCTCTGCTCCTTGGCTGCGCCTAGAAATTCTGTCCATAAATGTTATAAACAGAATCGGTGACAAAGAGCAGCTCAGACGGAGTCCAACTCTCACTGAAAACGAGTCTGATCTACAATCTATGGCCAAGCGTGTCCTGATGCCACGTGCATTTATGGACACTCTTATGTTTGAACATGGTGTTTGTTATGGACAACGAAGTGCACAGAAGTCTAACAACAAAACACCGCTCAGATTCAGATCAGAGAGGCCGTTCCTCCAGGTACCACGCCAAGGCCCACGCTTTTGGATGCTGCCCAACACACATTGCACCCGACTCCTATGACCCTCCCTGTGGGTGGTGGGCCCACGGGCCACGGGGAGGTGAACCCATGTAACCCGTTCGGGCTGAGTGGGGCTTTACCTGTGCGGCCAGGTGCTCCTGAGCGAGCCCCTCCCCCAGGCCTGGCTCCAGGGTGGGGCCCCGGTGACCCTTGTCGGGGCGAGGGACATCAAGCTCTTGGTTTGTTTTGTGTCATAGGAGTTGATTAAATCACGCTTAAACTTTACAACTAATAGTTTTTCAAGTTGGGACAGATTATTACAGATGACATGTGCAGTACAAAACTAGTGCTGAACGTCACAGCTAAAGTATCCAGTAAGAGGAACAAATAAGGATGCAATTTCAGGTTTTAATTAATTAAAACCCTGGCTGACTGGTTATCAACAACCAGCATCAGGTCATGACGTCATAATGATGCAGCGGCGAGCGACAGACAGAACAGGGAAATGATTTTTAATTTGACACTAAATAGGAGCTTCATCTGCTGGTGAGTTTGGTTTGAATGTGTGAATGTTAAAGTGTGAATTTTAAAGAAGTGCAGGAAGCTGTTTTAAATTAAGACATTAGGACTTTTATTATGTTCATTTTTCATCTCTCTCTCTCTCTCTCTCTCTATATATCTATATCTATATATCTATATATATATATATATATATATATATATATATATATAGGGTTTTAAATAACATTTTAACTATATATAAAAACCAGAAGTTACATGGAGCTTATTCATGTATTTAGATTTATTTGTTATAAAAGTTTTACTCTTAAAAATCATATTTCACGTGTCAGACCAGATATTCAGCTGTCACATGCTTATTCTACAGAAGGCCAGGAAGTCAGAACAATCTGGGAGTCGCTTCATACTGGGTGGAGATGGACCGGTCACACATTCATGTACAGGAATCTGACCGACGGGAGTCTGACAGGACTTCACATCATTTCACCTGCAGGTTCGTCTTCAGTAACAAAGGCCTGACCCCAACGACCCCCCTACCCCGACCGGACAGGTGCCGGATCCAGTACTTCCTAAACAGCTCGTCCCTAAAGCCATAGATCACGGGGCTCAGGAAACGAGGGATGATGTAGACGAGCAGGAAGAAGACGTAGCGGATCTCCAGGCTCAGCTGGGGAAAGAGAGAGATGAGAGCAGCCTGAAGGGAGGGAACCACGAAGGCGAGCATGCACAGCAGCAGCTGAAACAAAGTCACATGAGAGGGAAACCCAGTCAGAACAGTGGACTGAAATATCTGAAGACATAAACGTGAAAACCCTTAACATGCAGTAATGTCTCGGGTGCCATTCTACCCTCCCTTAATAAATGGATGGATGGAATACTTTTTTCGTCCCTTCCAGGACAGCAGCCCTCCAGGACTCGTGTTTGGCACTACTATTCTTAATGACTGAATGATGATGTAGAATTTAATGGAGACATATGACCTTTTTTTTTAAAAAAGGTTGAAACATCCCCTTGAAGCTTAATGAAATGTATCTGTTGATCAAAATACCACAGAGATACAGTACAAAAGCTTCCTCTGCAACCACATCTTGTCTGCTCTCTTCAAATAAGGAATTTAAAAGGGCTAGACTTGAGTATTTAAGTTTTGTGCAACCCACTTCCACAGCAGAGCATCAAGATGGGAAGTCTGATGAGCATAAAGAAGGGAAGGCAGGATAATTCCTCTCTGAACTGAACCATATCCTGCACGGCTGGCAAACTAGATCAGACATTTCAGAGCCCAAACGTGACAGGGCTGAGTCATCATAACTAATGTGTGTCATGTCTACGGTGGTGTGTCCTTCTATGACACCTACCTGCACACCATGAAGCAGTACAGTGTTCCTGGCTCTCTTCACTGAGGCCAGGCCTGTGGAGGCAGCTTGCGCTGCCAGCATGATCTTACAGTAGGTGTAGAGCAGCGTCAGGGCCACGAAGGACAGGTACGCCCCGTCAAACACGCAGTTCTTGTAATAGATGGATGGGTCACGAAAGAGAAGCGAGTGGTCGCAAAAAACGGTGGCGTGGAAGAACCTCGGAGGCTCCCTGACGACGGTGATGAGCAGATCTGTGATGGGAGGGGTGGCGGCGAGCACGAGGATGGCGCCGATGAGGAGGAGGGTGCGGTGGACGGTGCACATCTGGCTGTAGCGCAGGGGGAAGCAGATGGAGATGAAGCGCTCCACGGCCATGCCAGCCAGGATGAGAGGGGTGGAGCGGGTGGTGAAGACGGCTGTCATGACCTCAGGGAGGAGCAGTGTTGTGGTGGTTGGAAGGACAGAAAATATAGGAAAATGGACAAAGTGTATTTTGATTAGTCTTTAGAACCTGGCTGTCACTCCTGCAGCAAGAGTCAAACTCATATTCTCATCAAATAACTAATTTAAGGAGCTTGAACACAAGAATTATTAGTTACAGACTTTTTGTCATTCTATTAAAAATTTTAATCAACAACTGACCACCAACTGCCCTGATTTCAACAACTTTTAAACCTCTTTTGTAAAGTTAACAGGAAACAATGACGGTGAATGTGACTCCTATCATTGTCTTTTATTTCCTGTCTTCTCTCATTGTTCTTCCATATGGTTTAAATTTAAACCAGATAGTCAACATTCTTTCAAAATGCTGTCCAACAGCTACACGTGACATGAGAACCAGATTTAAGAAGGCTCGTTGTTGAACTGTGGCAGTAACTTACCAGAGGGCAGCAGACGGAGGTGAGGATCTTCCTGAAGATGTAGCTGACCACATAGAGAGCTGTTACGAACGTTAGCTGCAGGGCGTCGCTGACCACCATGCAGATGAACATGATGTAGCGGGGATTTTCGTAGAACAGGCTAGGGTCAAAGACAAACAGCTGAGAGACATGGACACACGTGTTTGTAGGTGCGTGTAGGACAGCAGCTAATCATTATTCTGTTCTTTGATGAATTCACTTTAAAAAAAGGGATGACAGCTGCTGAATCTAACATCAAAATGAAGACAAAAGAGGATTTTGTCTCTATAGTCTTAGTCCTCATCTTGTAGGTGCTACATTTATATCAAAGTTGGAGTCACATGACTAAACCTGTGAGCGGTTTGAGCATTTCAGAGCGACTGCAGTGAAGAATCAGTGTACCTGTGTTGCAGAAACGTGTGCAGCATGCTGATGTTGATGATGCTGAGAGCCAGCCAGACCAACATAGCCATTATGTTCTTAGTCAGAGCGTTGGAGAAGCTGTCTTTAGGTAAAGCAACGGTGTCCTCTGTTGGTAGAGAGCTGCTGTTACTCATCAGCAGCTCCAGAGGCCCGGAGGAGGAGTTCATCAGGAGCATCATGTCCCGGCTGTCTGAGGACACACAGATTCAATCTGGACAGTGACTGAGTTCGTCAATTCTTATAATGAGAGTTTTCCTGCATCAAAAAAGCTAAAACTGGCACGCTGATAATGAGGAAAACTGAGATATACTGGTGTATTTTATCATTTAAAAACAAAGCAGAAAAAAACTGTAAACATCTCACAGTAATGGTTGGTCTTGATGATGATTTCTCTCTTTAAAATTGTCCTTAGTGAATTTTAAACAAAATACGAACATCTCTGAAGTTTGACTCACTGGTGTGTTCTGCTAGAAGTATTATAACACAACACCTGTTCTAAAATAAATCTGCATACAAATGCATCAAAGAGAACCTCACGTCAGCAGTTCATCGTGTTCCCGTTGTCATCTTTCAATATCAGCCGTGACATCAAAAAGAAGTCATTTACTCACAGAAAGTAAAGTTTGGCAGAACGTCTCACCTGCTGAGCCTCCGAGAAGATCAGCAGCCTCCTGCTGCAACCTGCAGGCTCATTTATAAAGATGCTGCCTATTGATTAGGCTGTCACGGGGATGGGCTGAGGGTTGTGATGGAGAAGGTCACATGATGACGCTCTTAAACAAGCTCCTGGAGCTTCTTGATTCCCAAATCATGAGTGGTCAGAAGAATGACGTCATCGAGCTTAAAAGAGCTCAAAATAACACATAACATCGGTTAGATTGTGGGTTTAATTGTGGTTAGAAAAATGTTTGGGAAGCTTTAAGTCATAATCAAACCCCTGAACAGCTCAAACATCTCAGCTGTAGAGCTGTAAGAGAAAAGAGGTGAGATAAAAATGAACACTTGATCCAGTCTCGGTTTCTTAGTCATTCTTAATTCTTCATAAAGCTACTCGCAACCTGCAGAGTTTGATTTTGATTTGATTCAGGAGCTGGCGATCGATTTGGGAAGATATCATATGCTGATTGAACACAGTTACATTCATTCATATTAAATCTAAGTTTGTGACTAAAATACAATTTCAGATTTTTATTACTGGGTTCTACTAAATAGACTACAAAAGGCCACTTGATAAAAGATGTTGATGAGAATCCGTGCACTGATGTCTGACTGATATTTTTCATTTTGTTTCATGAACTCGTTCAGGATTAAAATGAAAATGTTGATGTAGACTGACGTATCATTACATTCCTACGACTGAAACACATAATTGTTGTGGAAAAAAATTATCCGATCTTGATGAGAAAATCAGAATAGAATTTATTACAGAGAAAAGAAGACAGACATACAAATACTTGTGGCCACAAGGAGAGCGACCAGCAACCACTCCGCAGAGTGCTGGCTGATCACTCTACAGATACAAAGATGAAGCTGATCTTTATACCAGACAGCAAAGGTGTTACAGGTTTGCATACAGAGTGTAGACACAGCAGGTGGTGGTGGAAGCAAAAAGACATTTGTCTCAAGACAGACTGATTGAGTTTAGCAATGTTATACAGAGGCATTTGTTTAAACAGACTGATTGAGTTTAGCAACTTTAAAAAGTCCCTTGATCAAGGAGTTATTTAGTTGATGCTAATTGAATTTAGGAAGTCACAGCTGATCCCTGCCGTGTCTCCTAGATCAATGAGCCACAGCCGAGCCCCGTGCTTGCCTTTGTCAGACATTTGGTCTCGTGTGACACAGACAAATCACTTTTAAACATATTGTTAGATGACAAAATTACAAGATGAAATAAACCAAATAAAAATTTCCACCACAATAATGATAATTAAAAACAGAGAAGAACTACACAGCACCATAACTTTATCATAGTTACACTTAAAAACTTTTGGTTACAAATTAAATATACTTCAAGGATTTTTAGATTTTGTCCTTTAATTGATAAACGTGGATATTAATATGAGTCACACTGTGATATTTGCACTCCCTATACACTCACATATATATTTAACAGCAGAAATCTAGTTTTGCCACAAGGGTGCAGCTGCATCTGTGATTTCATTTCTCACTGCAGCAGCTTCCAGAGACGCTTCTCCTGACAAACTGGCTCAAATATCTGCAGCTGCATTTGACCACATGAAATATTTTTGACTCCTTTAGCTCTTTCAGAGGGTCTCTTTCTCGGTCCCCCTTCAACTTGACTGTAGAAGCCTTTTTCTAAGAACCGGGGTCTTGTTCTCAAAGTTCCTGAGGTGGTAAAGGATTTCTGGGGACAAAAATGTCAGAACAAAAACATCCCCTGCAGTAGGTAATATATGTGGAGATTTTTTGGGTGGCCCTGAAACATTTGATTGGTCAAATTCTCTCAGTGTTTTATTTCTGCATTTGTGTCCTCTGGTGTTCCCACATTTCCTCATCAGATCTGTTACCTCATTCATAGCTGTGTTTCAATCAGCTGGACTGATGGAGTGAGCTCTAAAATGAATGAGGAGGGAGGGAGAGAGAGATAGAGCTCTGATCGTCACAAGAAAGTCATGAAATAAAATGTGACAGCTCCACAGCTGTTATGCTCATGGCACAAATAAAAGCACCCAAAACCCCACAGAAATGTGGAACATGAGACTGTAAGTAGATGGAGCTGAAGGAAGACAGGACTGAATCAGACCAACAAAAAGTTCATCTCTGATTGTTTCACTGTGGTTATGTTCTAAGTCCCAGTTTAAAAATCACCACAGCCTGTCGAAGTGCAGCATTAACAAGTTTTGTGTTAGTACACTTTGGTTTAACTCAGTTTGGTTTCTCAGTCCTCAGCTTTAGATGAGCAGCACTGGTTTAACTGGCTGTAGGCTGCTCTGACCAGTGTTGCAGCTCCAAGGCTGCAGCAGGAACTGTTGGGGAGAAGTGACACATTTCTGCTCATTTAATGTGTCTAACCTAACTTTTCAATCTGAGTTGAAATCCAAAAGATGCAGGTCTGAAATATGATTTTTCTCGTTTAAAAAGGCCCTGAGCTGTTAAAGCTCTGGGTGCTGTTGGTTGAAATACACCATATAACCCATGGTGAAGTTCATAAAACCAGTCAGATTGTCTGATATAATTATGGTTTGCTGTAGGTCTGATTTTACAGACAGGCTCATAACTACACATTCAGCCTTGATGTGAACACGACGGCCCTCTGAAAGGGCACAGATTTGCAGCAGATACCTTTCAGCACGTGTCATTTTCATCAACAACAGCAGGAAACATAAGTGGGAGACCATATTGAAGCAGGTTTCATTGAGGAAAAACAGAAGTGATCGCAGCTACGTTGTTGGTGACATGTAGCTCCAGAGGATGCTCGACTTCTCCAGGTACAGGTAGAAAAAAAAAATCAAGGGAAAGAGTGATTTTTGTCACGCTGCTGTTGCAGCTAACTGATGACAACATTCAGGATCTGCAGGCACGAAGCCACTCAGGTACTATGTGATATAGACATGAAGTGGCATACTGCTGATCTGAGATCAGATTTCTGTCTGGATGTAGATCACTTCAGCCAGGTGAATGTTAATCTTGTGGCCTGACTGTGGTGCCAGTGAGATCTCTGTGACCATAATTAAAGTCTTCATCAGAGGAAAATAGTGACTTTTTCTTCCTCTGTTTCAGAAAACACATCTTTTTAAATTAAATACATGTATAATTACAAGTATAATTCAAATTACAAGTATAATTCAAATTTTATGGGTAATCTTTTTAAAGAATCACATAAAAAATCTGAGTCTGAATTTTCTTTATTTTTACCACTTATCAGCCCCCCCCCCCCCCCCCCCCCCCATACACTTCATTATGCATGTGTGTATATACACTATATTGCCAAAACTATTCGCTCACCTGCCTTGACTCACATATGAGCTTTAGTTCATCCCATTTCTAATCAATATGACGTGGGTCCACCCTTTAAAATTTACTATAAATTCTAGTGGTCTGGTTTAATGTTTATTACAGTATTATTCAGTGGCGGGTGTATTTGGTGTTTGGTACCTGGGCCTTCAGTGCGTGTTTAACCACTTAATCCACCATGACGTTATAATCATACAAGCTACTAATACAAAAAACGCAATATATCAAGAAGAGGGCGCTGCATAATTTAGAGATTACACATCACCGTATTACTTGCATACGTTTTTATTCGCTTGAGGGCAGAAGATGTCCGGTCAGCAGTTGCGGTGGAATAGGCATGCTCTCATTCAGATGTTTGCTGTGTAGGAAACCAAGGAGATCTTTGGGACATTTCCCTTCAAAGTCCATCATGGCCTACATCACAGTCACTTCTGTTTTTAAACAGGTCAGATCATGGCTCTGGTGTCAAGCTGGAAAAGGTTGTATGCAGGAATTTATATCCAATATATTTGAAACTGCTGGTGGTCGAGGAGGGACAGGAAGACTAATTGTTCGTGATCTTTAAATCGGTTCTGTATCACTCTGGACCGAGTCCGGAGCAGCAGGCTACCGGTGACAGAGAAGAGAGAGAGAGCGGGAGCTGTCCGCTGAGCAGGGATCAGAGACTGATTATCAGCCACAACATTTCAGCGATCCTGTATTATGGCCAACTACAATGACCGACTCTGATAGCGTGAACCTCGTGCGCGACTGCGCGTGATGGCAAAATGAACGCCTTTTTTCAGAGAGGGCAAAGGAATTGCCGGCAGATGCAGAGGGCAGGCAATTTCCAAACTATTTGACATATTCCACATCCCACAATGGACGGGAAAAAACAGATAGGGACTGGTTAACATATAGCAGCTCAAAAAACACCCTATTTGCCTCCCATGTTTGTTGTTCTCTTTTAAAGTAGAAAAAAAAGTCAACAAGTGCCCAAAATTCAAGAGATGGAGATGTTCATTTGGTTTTGAAGATATAAAACTCACAATTCAAGTTTTCATTTAAAGTTTGATATACATGTTTATTTACTGTATTATCAGTTGACAAAGAAAAAAATTCTTCAAATTAAAACGCCTAATTTATTCTTCCCTGGTCTATTTTTCCTGCATGTATAAGAATTAGAAAATGTGGATGCATAAATCTTAATAATATTAGCAGGTCCTTTCATATATTACTAAAACTTCAGCTGCCATGGAGAGCTACGATTTTCTCCTCATATACAATACCTTATTTATTGCATTACACATCACAATATATCAAACATAACTGGTGATGTTTAGTGACAAAAAAAAAACAAAAAAAAAAAAAAAAAACGGCGGTGGTGTAGGGGAGGGCCCATCTAACATTATCTTGTCCCGGGCCCAGACAAGACTGTCAGCTGGCCTGCTGACATCTGTCATCTCGTCCACCATGACAGCGAAAAATGGATGTTATATACTATATATAGTCAACAACCATATAGTTGATTATATATATATATATTGATCAGAGTTGCTGTCGTTCCTAAACACTTCCATTTCCTTATAATACAGCTGACAGTTGACTGTGGAATATTTAATTTCACGACTGGATTTGTTTCTCAGGTGTCATCCTATCACAGTTCCACGCTGGAATTCACTGAGCTCCTGAAGCGATCGATTCTTTCATATAAGAGTTATACACACATACGAGGCGCGTAGGCAGAAGTGGGCCTGGCCAGGCCAGTGCCGCCCACATGAATCCACGTTTGAGGAATTTAAAAAAAAAAAACATTTTTGAAAGAGACCAATTATGCTCATCAGGGAATTTTAATTCGACCTATTCTACAGTATATATCCTATATATGTTTCTTTCTTTCTAAAACAAACAAAACAAACAACAAACAAACAAAAAAAGATATTGAACCCCAGAGTACTACTCGCTGTCGTTGCCATGGTAACAGTTACGCGCGTGACGTGCAGCGAGCAGGGCAAAAAGCCTAGCAACTATGGTCAGTTAGCCACCGGACTTTTGACTCCAGTCGACGGCTAGGAAAATGATGAAACAAAGTACTTTAATGTCATATTTTAAACGACCCAGACTCGAAGAAGATGACACACCACTGCCTCCAACATCCGAGCCAACAGAGCCCGGTTTTACAGACTCTACCTGCAGTACGGTTAGCCCACCAAGCCCGGTCGCCTGCTCCCCACCGCCAGCGCTCTCTCTCCCGGCCAGCCTGACGTGGCTTTGCCTACTGATTTATCAGCTATTGAGGAACCACCTTCACAGCCACAACTGAAGGAATTTCCCTGCACAGTTAAAAATGGAAAATCACGGTGTTTCTCATCCAAGTGGTATGGAGAGTTTTCTTGGTTGGAATACAGTGTGAAAACGAACGCGATTTTCTGTAAAATGTGCAGACATTTTGGCGGCGGAGCTGACGGCCCATTTGTCAGAGAAGAGTTTGTAGACTGGAAACATCTGCGTCAGGCATGCGAGAAGCACCAGAGGAGCAAGCCTCACTCCCTTTCACTTGAGAAAATTCAAAGTTACTCTCAAAGTTCATCTCAGTTGAGGATGCTGAATTAACGGTATTCATTGAGCAATTGCGCCGGAAAGTTGCCAGCGGGCTGGAATTTCCATCCCTCGTGGAAGTGTTGGACATATGTGCTTCTGACATTTTCCCTAACCTCAATAAACTACTGCGAGTCATCATCACACTTCCCATGACGTCTTGTAGCGTTGAGAGACTGTTCTCCACTGCAGGTCGGATTTAAAACGCACCTCAGAGCATCCATGAGTACCACCCGTCTCAACAACCTGTCAATTTTGTCCTTTGAAAAAGAACTCTGTGACACTTTGGACTATGACGAGATCATCTCTACATTCAATGCAAGACCCAGGCGTTTGGGCCTTGTTTTGTAGGCCATGAAAACAACAAAGGTAGGCCTGCTTCATATTTGCCTGTGATAGCTGAGTGTTTCATTCTTTTTTCTTTTTCTTTTCTTTTTTTTTTTTTTTTTTTTTACTGCTGATCGGTGAGCTGTCCATGGTGCTTAAGATTTAAGTCTGACAGTTTGTTTAATTGTTTTGCAGGCCATGAAAACAACAAAGGTAGACCTGTTGTTATAGCACTGCTTCATTTTTGCCTGTGATGTGAAGAGATTGCTTTGCTTTAAATAACATGTGTTTTGTAGTAGCCACATGCTGTTAGGCTACAATGTTCGAGTGCGAGTTGCTCTTTTTTCATTAATACCAGAATTCATTAGATGTGATGGGTTTGGTAGGAATTAAGGAGTGTGTAGTGTTGTTTTTTGTAATTCAAGTGATGTTTAGCTGGGTGTTTTCATTATTTTTTTTTAACTGTTGATCAGTGAGCTGTCCATGGTACTTAAGATTTAAGCCTGATGAATTTTGTGTGATACAGTATGTTTAAGTGTTTTGGTAGGCCATGAAAACAACAAAGGTAGGCCTGTTTTTAGCACTGCTTCATATTTGCCTGTAATGTGAAGAGATTGTTTTGCTTTAGATAACAGTGTCTTGTAGCCAGTTAGTAGATTTTTTTTATTACTGATTGGTGAGCTGTGCCTGGTACTTAAGATTTAAGCCTGATGTATGTTAAAGTGTTCCCTGCTGTTTGGTTCATGTTTAGTTGCCAACTTTGTGCAAAAAAGTGGTTAACAGTGCTGGGCGCTGTAAATTAAATGCACTGTCCTTTTTTCTGAGAAAAGATGGCCCATCCAATTTTGTACTGGCCCACCCAAGATAAAAATTCTGCCTACGCCACTGACACATACATAATGAAGTATATGAGGGAAAAAATCTGATAAGTGGTAAAAATGAAGAAAATTAAGAAAGATATCTTATTTAAGCGTGTGCCTCTCTTCTAACTCTGGGAAATTAACATTTAGGAGTTGTTTTTGTCTGCAGGGTTCACTTTTTGCCCAGTGTTTCTGCACTTGTAGCTCTGAAGGTACATCCTCAAATATCGGCTGAACTTCTTGTCTCTGACGCCGTAGATGATCGGGCTCAGGAACCGAGGCAGCATGTAGACGATCAGGTAGTTTGCAAATCTGATCTCAAGGATTCGCCCCGGGAAGATGACGCGTAGAACGATTTCCACACTGGGGGAGACGTAGGAGAGCAAACACATGGCTAGCTGGGCTCCGTGGAGGAGGATGGTGTTCCTCGCTCTCTGGGCTGACACCTTCTCCGTGGAGAGGGCCCTGGCTGCAAACAGGACCTTCAAGTAGGTGGAGACCAGCGTTAGAAAGACGCAGGAGAAGTAGATGACATCAAAAGCTTGTCTTTTGTAAGCCAGCACCGGATCTTTGAAGACATTCTGGCGCAGGCAGAACACAGACTCGTGGAAGAAGCTCAGGGGCTCCGTTGCCAGGGTCACAAACAGATCTGTGACATCTGGAGCCGCACAAATGAACCATATCAACCCAATGACCACGTAGGTCCTCCTCACTGTGCAGATCTGATTGTACCGCAGAGGTTCACAAATAGAAATGTAGCGCTCTAAGGCCATGGCAGCTAAGTTGACCGGCGTGTTTCTGGTGGTGAAGACCGCCACCAGGATGAAGAAGCAGCAGAAAGAGACGTTCATCTTGTAGAAAATGTAACTGAGGATGAAAAGTGTGACGGTGACAGTCAGCTGGATGGCATCATTGATCACCATGTGGATGAAGAGGATGTAACGAGGGTCTTCATAGAAAGTCTGGAGGGAAACAAGGGATTTCTAGTGAGACATGAAGGAAACGGTTATCAGTGATCACAACAAGAAATCAATGATTCATTCAGATATGGAAATGCTCCATAATCTTTTTTTTTGTCTGTGAGAAAGAGAGGAATTACATTTTGTAATTTATTGTTAAAACAAGCAACAATACCCAGAGTTAAATGATATTTTTCTCTTTTGATGTAAGAATTCTAGTACACTTTTTTTTTTTTTTGGCTAAGGGACCTAGAATTAAAAATTATTTGCTAATTTTCAGTGCCTTTCACTTATTACTGTGCTGTCTGTTTTTTGAATGATTTGATCTAAAATTCAGCTTTTTGTTTTCCTTGTTAAAAAATATCTTGCTGCATGGGCAGGTAATTTCACAAGCACTGAGTATGTTTCACCCAGGATTTACTGGTTTTCTTTTTTTTAGCTCCTGTGTTTTGCAGTGAACAAGTGTCCTGCATGCATCATAAATACTAATATGTTTGCCAGCTTCTGAGAGCCATGGTGCTCATTGGCACTTAACTTGATTTGGAAAAAAAAAAAAAAAGTCAACAATCCCCTCATAAAGCACAGAAAAAAAAACCTTTTTTTTTTTTTTTTTTTTTTTTTAAATCTCAGGCAAAATACAATTAAAAACCTAATTATTTTAAAAGCATTGCATTGACTGAATCTACTTGATCATCTGTATACCATCACTGCAGGGGGGTGGCTTATTTAGAATAATACAGCATTTTTTTTTAAGTCTGTAAAGAATAATTGCTAAATTCAAATTTCACATATCAGTCCACAGCAGGTCCATCACCTTGTAAATATGTTCAGATGAGTGTGTGTGTGTGTGTGTGTGTACCTGATGTCTGAAAAAGGTGGCCACTAAAGCGCTGTTGATGTAAGTGAGGACGAGCCAGACCAGAACTACAGTCAGGTTCTTCACGAGTGCTGTGATAAAAGTATCTCTGACGATCGTGAGCTGCACAGCAGGAGAGAAGGAAACAGGAATGAGGGATAGAAATAAACGAATGAACACCAGAAGGCTGCTGGCTGGTTGGGAGATCAAAACATTACAATTTCATCTTGAGAAAGACTCCTTTTTTTCTCTCTCAGTGTTTGGTTGAGTTTAGGCACCTGAACTTGTTTTTAGAGATTAAATATTAAGATTTTACAAATATACATGCACTTTGGATGTAGTTTTATTTTTTTGATAATCATCAGCTATTTAGGACAGATTGGAGAAATAAAGATAATTTCAGACTTGTTTATGCTCAGTAACACAGTTTTCCTTCTTTTGTCTTCAAAAAGCTCGCTTGCAGTAACAACAGAATCAATTATTATAACATTATTATAACTATGATTAAATAGAAAAGAACAGAAAAATGTATTTAAAAGTTCAGTATTAATTTTCAGCAATTTAAAGATAAATAACAAGCCTATTTTTCCCTCCAAACCTGATGAGTCACGTTGCCTCTGAGACCCAATGATGAGCTCATACTTCACCAACACCTGAGAAAGGAAGCAAACTTGATCATACAAACAAATTGAAAATATTTGAAGGACTTGACACTGGTGAATGGTTGCACTCCAGTTTGGCCAGAAGTGATAACACCTTTTTTTTTTTTTTTCCATAAAAATGTTTAAATCTACACCCTCAGTGATGCTTCACTCCTGCTTTTAAAGTCCAGAATACACAAAATCAAACAGTCTCAGTTTTCACGTGTGCTCAACTGTAGAATCACAAACATAACCAGCGTGTCTGGATGTTGAGCCTGACACAAATTACTAAAAGGTCAAACTATACAGTAAAAATGTCTCAACATTTGAAGCCATAGCATTTTAAAATAAAACATTTAGATGACAGGAACCTGTAGAGGCAGGCTCACACTCATGACTCCCCACTCTGGTACTTACCTGACTTCAGGTCAGACGCAGACAGCAGGGAGGAGGAGAGATGGCTCTTATTAAAGACGTTACGGGTCACTGAGGGGAATACCTGCCGGTGACGTACGATGGTGTCTTTGCACTGTCCACTCTGCTAATGCTGGTCTTGTGATGTGGAGTTTTGAAGTTTTAGTGGCTCCATGTTCCAGTTTTTTTTTTTCCCCATTCTTTTTTAGCCAGTTTTTCTTCACACCTTCCTGCTCTCAGGTCTGTTATGACATTTTATGTTGCAAACATCAATGACAGATTGGTGTTTTTTTTTAGCCGTGCTTTCTACAATGTTTCTTATGTTGGTTTGTCATATTCCCCTTCTCTCTTTTCCCCTTTATCCAATCTTTTATTCTCTGCTTGGTTCTTGGCCTTTGCGATCCCCCTCACCCACACCTCCTCCAAAATATCTAGCATATTTGACTGATTATGATGGACCGGCGACCTGTCCAAGGTGTACCACTGCCTTTCGCCCAAAGAGAGCTGGGATAGGCTCATGCAGGTCCCCGCAACCCTGCATAGAATTGAGTGGGCATATTTAATGGAAGGATGAATATTTGACTGATGTCTGAAAGGTGTCTGTCTCACAAACCAGATCTTTGAAATGTTCACACATAGCAACAAATAGCTGTGGACTGACCACCAGCCTTGGATCGAGGGCACTTGCTTGTGACCTCTGAGATTTGTCATTATTTGAAAATGGACCTTAAAATCTTGTGGTATGAATTGACTGTAAGTAGAGATGTCCCAATAGCATTTTTTAGCAGCGGCCAATAGCAGCGGCCCAGGCGGAGTCAAGGCCGGCTGCAGCTCCGTCTGCAGCGGCTCAGGCGTGGACTCGGCCGGCTGCAGCTCCGTCTGCAGCGGCTCAGTCGTGGACTCGGCCGGCTGCAGCTCCGTCTGCAGCGGCTCAGTCGTGGACTCGGCCGGCTGCAGCTCCGTCTGCAGCGGCTCAGTCGTGGACTCGGCCGGCTGCAGCTCCGTCTGCAGCGGCTCAGTCGTGGACTCGGCCGGCTGCAGCTTCTTCTGCAGCGGCTCAGTCGTGGACTCGGCCGGCTGCAGCTCCGTCTGCAGCGGCTCAGTCGTGGACTCGGCCGGCTGCAGCTTCTTCTGCAGCGGCTCAGTCGTGGACTCGGCCGGCTGCAGCTCCGTCTGCAGCGGCCCAGTCGTGGACTCGGCCGGCTGCAGCTCCGTCTGCAGCGGCTCAGTCGTGGACTCGGCCGGCTGCAGCCTCTTCTGCAGCGGCTCAGTCGTGGACTCGGCCGGCTGCAGCTCCGGCTGCAGCTCCGTCTGCAGCGGCTCAGTCGTGGACTCGGCCGGCTGCAGCTTCATCTGCAGCGGCTCAGTCGTGGACTCGGCCAACTGCAGCTTTATCTGCAGCGGCTCAGTCGTGGACTCGGCCGGCTGCAGCTCCGTCTGCAGCGGCTCAGGCGTGGACTCGGCCGGCTGCAGCTCCGTCTGCAGCGGCTCAGTCGTGGACTCGGCCGGCTGCAGCTTCATCTGCAGCGGCTCAGTGGTGGATTCAGCCGGCTGCAGCTCCGTCTGCAGCGGCTCAGTCGTGGACTCGGCCGGCTGCAGCTTCATCTGCAGCGGCTCAGTGATGGATTCGGCCGGCAGCTCCGTCTGCAGCGGCTCAGTCGTGGACTCGGCCGGCTGCAGCTCCGTCTGCAGCGGCTCAGTCGTGGACTCGGCCGGCTGCAGCTTCATCTGCAGCGGCTCAGTCGTGGACTCGGCCAACTGCAGCTTTATCTGCAGCGGCTCAGTCGTGGACTCGGCCGGCTGCAGCTCCGTCTGCAGCGGCTCAGTCGTGGACTCGGCCGGCTGCAGCTTCATCTGCAGCGGCTCAGTCGTGGACTCGGCCGGCTGCAGCTTCATCTGCAGCGGCTCAGTCGTGGACTCGGCCGGCTGCAGCTCCATCTGCAGCGGCTCAGTCGTGGACTCGGCCGGCTGCAGCTCCGTCTGCAGCGGCACACGCGTGGACTCGGCCGGCTGCAGCTCCGTCTGCAGCGGCTCAGTCGTGGACTCGGCCGGCTGCAGCTCCGTCTGCAGCGGCACACGCGTGGACTCGGCCGGCTGCAGCTCCATCTGCAGCGGCTCAGGATGTTTGCTGGCTGGCTGTGGCTTCTGCTGCAGCGGGCCAGGATGTGACTTGGGCGAGCCTGCGTCGACCTCCCCGGGAACGGGATCAGGCGAGCGTGCGTCGGCCACCTCAGAGACGAGGGGAGGTGCATCGACCACCTCGGGAACAGGATCGGATGAGCATGCGTCGACCACCTTTGGAACAGGTGACGGTCAGGCCCCGGTGGCCACCTCGGGGGGTGAAGTTAATGCCACCAGCTCCTTCCTGTACCTGACCAGGTCATCACAGATTGACTCGATGACCGGCAGGGTAAAGAGTTGGGGCATGATGGCCAGGTATTCCAAGAGGAGGTCATACATTAGGATCCCCGCCTCCCGTCCGGGGTCTCCATCAAAGAGGACGAGAGACGGTGGTATTGGTCATAAAACCCCTGAACCTCCTCTTGACTCACCTGACAAGTGTCCAGGACCGCCACGGAAACGGGGCTGGGCGGTGACAGCTGGGTCTGTGGCGCAGAGATAGAGGGGGCCGGTGGTCGCGATGCGGAGACAAAAGGTGCTGGTGGTCGCGGCGGCAGTGCCAACTGGGTCCGTGGCTGGGGAATCGGGAACACTGGTGGAGATGCGTCCTGGATCGCCTCGGGAAGCGACGGAGGAGACGCGTCCACACAGACCGCCATGGAGGAAGGAGCCGAAAGGGACACTGCGGATGAGGAATGTCTGCTTCACTTCCTCCGGCCGGATCCCCTGCGACCCGCCTGGAGCCCCTGAACAGGATAAGTTCCTCGTCCTCAGGCTCCTCCACAGCTCCGGGTTGCCTCCCTGCGGAAATAATGCCAAAACGTAATCATCCGACCACCGGACAGATCCACATTATGGCCAGATTGTTCTGCTGTGGCTTCCAAGGCCACCACGCCGACAGGAACCCCCTGAGGACTGGGAATCCGGGAGGGTCGCCTCAAACTGCGAGCGCCTGCCCCGCCTTTTCCTGGGCTTTCTGTCATTCGTCTCGGAGGTGAACTCTGCCAGATAGTGTGCCGGGCCAAACTCAGAGCTCCGACTGGCTCGCTGGAGGCTTTTGGGCACCCCCAGGACCAGTCGGGTGCCCAAAAAGGCATTGCGTCCTCCCGCTGGGTCCAAGACTTGGCTGGTCCGTTCTGTAATGATCCGAGGCAGGATGGAGGACCCAAACGCAGGAGTATGAAACAAAAGGGTATTTAATACAAAAATAAACAAGCAAGAGCAAAAGTACAAACTAAACCAAACAGAATACGAACAGTAAGCAGGTGAAAAACAAGTGAAAAACCAACAGAGTAATGAACAGGATGAAGAAAACGGACCAGCACAGACATAGGCAATGACAAGACTTAAATAGACAGAGGGACAAACGAGAGGCAGGTGCAGGGCATCAGGGTAACACCAGGAAGGAAGCAAAGCAGAAAACTACGAAGACAAGACAAACCTTCAAAGTAAAACAGGAAACAGAGCAGACAAGAAACAGAGAGTGACGCCAACTTGACAGAAAACACAGAGACTGTCATGGCTGACCTAATCCATGACAGTGTAGCATGCTGATTGAAGGCACAGCTCACCTCTTTAAAAGGAGATGTGGTGCTCAAGTATGAGCTCTGTCATTCTGTGGCCTGGCGTTGTTTCAAACATTTAATCGGGCCAGAAAATACATGATGGTTTGATGTGCTGGAGTAGTCAGCTCATTTCCAGCCTTCCTGTAAATCAGGGTTGGCCAAAGTCGGTTCTCGTGGGCTGGTGTCCTGCAGGTTTTGGATGTTTCCCTGCTTCAACACATCTGATCCTAATTAATGGCCACCATCATATTGTCCTCAAGGCCAGCACATGTCTGTAAATGTCACTGTCAGTTGGTTGTATCAGCATGTGTAAAAGGAGGGAAACATCTAAAACCCGCAGGACACCGACCCTTGAGGACTGACTTTGGCCACCCCTGCTGTAAATGTTGAGCCTTGCCTGCTATGTCAGTGGAGGACCTGAAGGGTCCGTACTGAGTGGGTCATGTTTCCCACGACCTTTTTTTTTGTGCATGGATTTTGGTTTTGTTGTGATTCAGTTAGATTTACTTTTGTTTTTTTTTGTTTGCCATATAAATTAACTAATTTTTCTTTTTCTTTTTTATTTTGAGTGATTTTAACATTTCCAGCATACCACGTAGTTTGACCAGGTGTCCAGAGTTGGTGTAAGTATTGTGATTTTATTTCTGTCTTTTAAACTCCAAATTTAATAAAATCTATGTCATTGACTTCACGTCTGTTGTCAGGTGTATACTTGAACTTTGAAACTTGAGGGGGGGGGGTTCTTACTTAGGTAACAGCCCTGTTAATTGTTATAAGTACTCCTCTGCATAACACTGTATCCTTATTAACATGGAGGGAAACAAAAACGAAAGAAATATAGATCAACTTATAACAAAGAATAACTTCATGAAAATTGTTTTTAGTCTAAAGATATAAAGTGCATCAATCCCACCATAGTCACAGTGAAGCCAAGCGCTACATCAGCATCGTCATATTTCCTTGTCTTTTATCCTATCTTAATTATTTTACTTATCTTATTTTATTTAATTTCCCTCCTGTTTTTAATGGACTCTTTAATGCTTTTAATGTTTTATGTAAAGCACCTTGAATTGTCTTGTACACTAAATGTGTTATACAAATAAGTTGCCTTGCCTTCTGCTATCAAGATTAGACATTCAACTTTACTTTTTGAGACAACTTGTACATAAGTCTGACTCAAATGACGTCCACTCAGAGGTAGACTATTGAGAAATCCCATTTGTTTATATATTTTCCTTTTTTTCCTTGTCAAAAAGCTAATCATGATAACACAGACATCAAGAAGCATGTTCTGAGTGTAAAAGTTCATTTTTTTCCACTGATTACAAAAATATCCCAAGACAGAAATTTGCACAGGTTGCTAGACAGAAATACTGATAAACAAAATATTTGAGACAACAAAGATTAACCCAACACACTTGGCCATGCTGTGGATCAACCTGCTGAGTATTCCCAGTACAATGAAGGTAATAGATATTAAGAGGCTAAAATTAAACTGGCATTGCACAAAGCTGCAGCCTCTGCTGTCTTTTGCCTATGGATCATATCATTTGTATGACAGATTATAATTCTTAGAAAAAAAAACATCTGAATCAACATATCAGGCAGATAGTATAAATAGTATTAACTGAAAACTGCAAGCAGTGCATCTCTAGAAATTTTTCTTAGAAATGTTTGGAGTTCTGCAGTTAATTTTGGATGTTTCCTTTGATTAGAGCGCATTTAAAAGACAGACGACAAGGAAAAAAAAGTTTGTGTAATTAATAAGTATATTACAGAGAAGCATATGATACTGTGCACCACAGTCTTGTTTTGTCAAAGTTTTAATGACATCCATATTACAATACCGTCGTGATGGTGGGATTGTTGATGAAGAACTGGTGCTAAAATATATATATATATATATATATATATATATATATATATATATATATACACATATATATATATATATATATACACATATATATATATATATATATATATTTTTTTTTTTTTTATTGTTAAGGTGTTTGTTCATACTGCAGTGTTAGTAAGCATCCTGTACACTTTTATCAACAGTCTAGAAGGAATGTGTTGTGAAGGAGAGTTGTAGAGCAAATAAAGTGAAATTGATATAAAACAATGCCACATTATTTAATTATTTTTTATTTCTTCGTCTTTAAAATTATAAGTAGGCTATCATCAGGCTTTGGACATATGAGCTTATACAGGTCTTTTTAGAGTTTTATCTGGATGAATATGTACTCTTTTTGTGGGTAAATAGTATCTTTTCAAATACTCTCTGAACATTTTGTCTCTTAACCCGTAAACAACCGGGCTGATGAGTCGGGGCAGAATCTGAATCAGTATTGACACCGCATAGCGAATGACCAGAACGCTTTTTGGGAACAAACTTGTCAGACCTTGTATTAGTAAACTATGAACGTAGCTCAGCATGCACAGTAGCAGCTGGAAGCCATGCAGCAGAACAGTGTTTCTGGCTTTCTTGGCATTTGCAGAAGCTGCCTGTGCAGCGAAAAGGATCCTGAAGTATGTGAAGAAGAGAGTGACCCAAACAATGACCAGGAACATAATGTTGGACACGTCTCTCTTCTTGTCAAGGTGGGGGTTTGCAATGATGTTGGCCCACATGCAAAAAATCCTGGAGTTGAAGAAATCTGGAGACTTTACGGCCAGGACGACAAATACATCTGGTACAATCGTTAGTAAACTTAGCAGCCATATCACTCCGATTACAATGTAGGTCTTCTTAACCGTACAGATGTGGGGGTGACGGAGGGGGAAACATATGGCCAAGTAACACTCCAGTGCCATAGCAGCGAGTGTTAAAGGATTGTTCAGGTTTGAAGATATGGCAATCACCAGCATGATGACACAAAATGAGACATTAAGAGTGAACAAGATGTAACTTAAAAGTTGAAGGAGGATAAACAATGTCAACATGATGATGTCATTGATGACCAGGTGGATGTAGAGGATGTAACGAGGATTCATGCTGAAAACCTGAAGAAAAAAGGACAGCAGTGTTGATTATGGAACAAAGGTTTATCACAATACAGCCTGCATTTCTGACTCTGAGATGGATTAAATACATTTGGGAAAGATGCACGTATCAGGCAAAGGTTTGGACACCCCAAGTAAAAAAGGAAGAAAGAACAAACCACAAGAAGAATCAGAAAAATCCCTAAAAATGAGCTGATAAATGCACATCTGGCCACAAACATTATTTATGAGTTGCAGATCTTGCTACTGAACGTGTTGGAGTCATTATGACCAAGAGTTGTCCTTTAAAAATACAAACTAAACAAAATAAAAGAAAACAAATAAATAAAAGTTCTCTGAACTGTATACTTCTATTTTTGCAACCCTGGTAAAAAATAAAAATAAAATAAAAATATATTATCATGGTGTCACGGCAGCAATAGTGAGCTGATTCGAAACCTCGCGTCCAAACTGGTGACAGGATCCAATGGGAAAGGTACTTTTTAGTTCTGTTTTTAGTCATTTTGAAACTGCATGTGCTAAAGATAAAACAAGATACTTCTTCAAAGCAATGTGACTTTTTGCTTCAGGGTGCCCAAACTATTGCATGAGCAAGAGCCCAAACAACTTTACAAACAAGACAGAATTCAGACCTGGTGGTTTCTGAACGTGTGGACCAGAGTACTGTTGACATAGATGATGGAGACCGACAGAACAACAGTGACCACATTCTTGATGATCGCTATGCTGAGTGGGTCTCGATAGACGGTCCTTGTGGAATTCATGCCAGTGTTCAGGATGTCAACCAGTCACCTGACATCCTCTGCCAAACTGGAGACAGATATTGATCAGGTTCAGTAAGAATCATCGATCAGCAGTTCAGCATGTTGGTCAGAAAGAGTCACAAACTCTCAACATTAACCCTGTACAGCTCAAATAAAAGAAATGCTTCTCTCTCGTATAAAGCTGCTCAATGACAAACATGATTGACTCCAGAACTATGAAGATTTACATTATAGAGAACATAAAGAACAAGCCTATGCATTTGGATAATGTCTCAAATGAATGACACCATGTACCTTCCAAACAGTTCCTTTTTATGAATGTATCAGGTTATCAGAGCTGCAGAGACACGCAGCTCTTTCTGTTACACAGATGAGCTTTAGTCACACAGCAGAGGACAATAATCCATTTAACATATGCTCAAATTTGTAAAAAAAAATAAAGAAAAAGGTTTTCTCTTACTGCAGATTGATATGCAACAGATCTGTAAAGACCAAGACATCTGTTTTTCAAGTGCCATTGCAGTAAAAACACATGTAACACATAGCATTAAAACAGTTCAATAACAGCCCAAGAAAACCTGGTTTTGCTGCTATTATACAAAAATGCCTGGTGGGACAAAAATAAAGACCATTGTGTCACTTATTGGGTCCTGATTGAGCTCCAAAACAGGTTAAATATGCAGTTCACATCTGATAACAAAGACAGCAGCAAGGTTCAGACCATATAAATCAGATTTTTTGTTTAAATAAATATTTAAAATTTCTAATCCAAAACATATATTCCTGACAGAAAACATCAAAACAATACAAACTAGTCAGGAGACGATATGTTATCGACCAGATAATCACACAAGCAGAGACTCACCTGCTGATGGTCAGATCCAGCTGTGTGATGAACACTGAGAGCTTCTTCACTCATCAATATATTGGTGGTGCGCACACAAGTCACGGGATCAAAAAGTGTGTGTGTAAGTGTATTTGTGTGTTTGTGTGTACGCACGTGTGCAGTGGGACTCAGGCTGGGAACTGGACCAACTCAATGGAAAACAATTTATAAAATGTGAATGTGTTTTTAGAACTCTTTAAGCTCCGTACTAAACTCTTCTTCTTTTAATTATTATCTTTATTCTGAATAAACTGGGGAAATCAAATAAGGGGATAAACATTTATTTAAATATGCATGTGTTTTTCTAAATAGTAATTAGTTTGTCATATATTTATGTTTGGTGCCATAATTTGGCAACACCTATTAAAGTCAGATACATGCGTGTAAAGGAAAAGTAGGGCTGTCAGTCAATTTAATTTTTTAATTGCGATTAATCGAAAGATTTTCATAGTTAACTCGCGATTAATTGCACATTAATTGCATTTTTTTCCATGTACTGTTTATCCAACCATCCATCATCTATACCAGTGGTTCTCAACCTTTTTTGAACAAACGCCCCCCTGAGCCACCATGATGCTCTTAACGCCACCCCCCGCCCCCCGAGGAAAAAAAAAGCGAGAGAAAAAAGAAAAATATGCATGTGTATGCAGCCAGTGGTGGCGGGTCAATAGAGAAGTGCTAGGGCACCACCCCACCCCTCCCCACATCCAAGAACTTAAGTGAAGAAGACTTTATTACTTTGAAATATAGACCTTTTCGGGCCAGCCCCCCAGAAGTACCCCATCCGCCATTGCTGGGTTGTGCTACAGAGCGACACTTTCACCGGCTCGCAGATTAACCAGTGTTTTTTCTCTTTCTGCAAATATATATTTTTATAATGTCGATTCGGTCGAGTGGGAATACATGTTCCGTCATAAACTGTGCCAACAATGGCATGAAAATTCTACAATGGAAGAAGAAAGTATGTGAAATACGCAAGCCTTTACTGCACGAAGACTGCCTTGTTTGCAGCCATACAGTTTGCACCGATTTCCTGGGCGCACCGACAACCAAGAAGTTAGGAAGATGTGGGTGAAAAATATCAACAGAAAGGACTTTGTTCCAAATGAATACAGCCGGGTGAGTTTTCATTAACATGCAATCTCGTACTACTCATAGTCTTGCTGAGAGTTCCAGACGATTCTGGTCGAAAGAACAGCAGTATGAGGCTACTGTAGCCCTCGGCACTAGCACAAGCCTATAAATGAATGAATGAATGAATGAATGACTTAGGAGAATGATTAAATAAATTAAATATAACATTAACACATAGCCTAATTTACCGCTAGCGTTAATGTTACAGTAGCATAATCTTTATGGCTTGTTGACGTTAGTTATAGCCAGCGTTGCAGCGTTCCACAGATTTTAGTGTTTGGTTATGGGAATAGATCATGCTATTTCCATAACCAATCATTAAAAACAGCAATAAACTACCTTCATCAGTAACTGGAGGCCACTGCCTAACATCATCAATCCAAGACATGTCAGCTGTTATCAGTAACAGATGCTCCACGCTGCTGTGTTTGGGTCAGTTGGTGGAGCACCGCACACTCCAGTTATGGCGGGGTCACTAGGGGGCGCATGTCCACAATTTTCAAGTCGAAAAGTCAATATACTGTATAGTTTTAAAATGAGTATGGTAATTGATTATCATAGAGTTAGTGAGTAATATGTGTAACCTACAATAAAATATAGATTAAAATATATTTTATGATGTCTAAAGTCACGAATAGGTCACATGTTTCCGGCTGGGGCGCAGTTTTTTTCGTCCATTCACTCTCGCTATAAATTGTACATGCGCAGTTCGATCTTCTCAATACAAGAGATAGGAACTTGGTGGGGCGCACAAAACCTGCGCCCTCAGCATTCATTTGAATGGTGCTGCTGTACACACTCTGTCAGCCACAGGGTGGCAGCAGAGAGCAACCGGCTCGCGGCACATCTGTCAAAGTGTGCCAGAAGGAGTCCGCGGGAAGAGAGTGTATTTTCCCTAGCAAGAATGGAAAGAGAAAACTCTGATTAATCATTAAAAGCAATGCCTTTTTAGAGGAGAAAATTGCAGGAGAAGTTGAGAGTCAAAGACCTTGGACCTGATCAGCCTGACATCGTCATTCAACAGCCATCCAAAGACAGAGGACGACAGTACAAGCTGTTCCACAATGATACATTGTTGCCTGAGGGCAATAAACTTATGGAAAAAGTTTATTTTTTTTAATAGTGTGTCATTTCAAATTGCATGTTATGCCAGAATTTGGGCATATCTTACTCATTAGAATACACTCAAATTATTACTTATTATTACTTATTATTACTTATTCGTAATTTTTGTACATTGGATTTGCACACGTGGGCCAGAGTTATGTGGTCTATTTTGTTATTCTTATATATTTAATTCTTGGATTATAGGATGAACAATGGCGGCAGCAAAACATTTTCATTGCAGTTGCTTAGGTGTTGCTAAACAGTTGTATGGAGTTGCTGGACAATTTAATTGCAATACCAATTAAATAGCATAAATATGGATATGTATGTCATTACCGGCCTCCTCATTCTAATCAGCGCTATCTGAAACTAGCGCACATGCCATGAAACAGATAAAAAAAATCAATTTGAAGTTCGTTATTATAATTTTACCATATAGTCATGTCTGCTTTCCACAGCAGTGAGAAATGTACATTAACAGCCTAGACTACAAATCATTTAACAGTAACCTGTTCATCACATTTTAACCAGTTAATATTCACATAAGTTCACATCAGTAGGATCTGGCAGACTTACGCTTCAACAGATAGCCTCCATTTTGATGTCACTTTCCTAACGGCCCGGTTTTTTTATTTCCCAAGCTGACTTCGCGTGACCCCTGCAGGCCAGCTCTCATCGTTTTTAATAGTCTTCCTTCTATTTTAATTTAAAGCAAAAACACATGAAATTAATTTTAAATTAAATTGTCACCATTTTTACTTTATTTAACACAATTAAGATTTTCATTTTTAATAGTCTCCATTCTTGGGGTTGCTTTGAGGTTGCCAAGCCATATTTCGAGGTTGCTATAGCAACTGCAAGCTATTTTATTTATTTTATTTATTACATTATTACAGTTTTATTATTACAGTTTTGCACACTGTTTTTTTTTTTTTTTTCCTATTTATTGCCTATTTAATGTCTATTTAATGCCCTGTCTATTTATGTATATTTTTGTATCTGCTGCAACGAGCCAATTTCCCCTCGGGGATTATTAAAGTATTTACAATTCAATTCAATAATTCGCATTAAATTAAATTTATTAATCCGCTAGGGATCAATAAAGTATTTTCAATTCAATTCAATTCAAACACCTGACAATAAGAACCCATCCCTACAAAGGACATCACCTGTTTCTGTTCACAGCAACCTTGACACAGACCGGTGAATGTCCAAGGTTCACCCAAATCAGTGTTTGGATTGGAGAATCAGGGCATGGACAATCACACCTGCAGCGCGCAAAGATCTAAAAACAGGTGTAACTCCCATCACTGCCTCCTCTGTCAATATTGTTGAAATACTGTTGGATATTATTGCTGACACAGCCTAACATCAGAATTTTTTAGAGTGATCACAACCGGTTCGACATTCGTGATCAAACCTACATCACATGGACCTTGTGCTCCCAACGTTGTCGTTGTAACGTTCTGGAATGTTGGTAATTGGCCCAATTCACGATCAGCAGGCAGAAACCCACATCGCCCTCCAGGTGAACACAGCGCGCCACGTGATCACCTAGAATGAAACAACACACGATATGCCTTTCTGTCTTCATGGTAAAACAAAACAGTAGCTCTCACACAGTCAGTCAAAGGAGCCCACGTTGTCGTCAAAGCACGTCGAGAGTCGGAGTCGTCTGAAACATTCACACTCCTGCAGACAACACATAATACAACAAACACAAGCAGTAACCAATTTCCCTGAACCAGAGTCAGTGCCACTGGCACGCACTACAATGCGTAGACCAGTATAATATTGTGATTTCAGTTTCTTATTTTACCATGTTCCTTCTTATAAACATAACATAGACAAAAACACACACAAAAATGGTTATTATTGTTGGCAGAGGAATGGACAAACCAAGTGATCTTCATCTTCATCTTAATTACCTTGAGGCAGAATTTACAAATTAATTGCCTTCGGTATGGATGCAGTCCATTAGCAAGGTGACTGAGGAATCAGGGACAGGCAAAATTATTTGAGGCAAATATTATGACTGAAATGACTTGGATCATAAATTGAATTGGTGAAAAGGTGTAGTACCTTTTTCCAGACACGCAGTGTCGACAGAAAACTTTTAGCAAGCAGTTCTTCATTGCAAGGGCCAAGGACAGAGGGAAAAAATGTGTTGCGATGTCTTATCAGTATTTGCATTCTTGTGTATCAGTACGTGTGGTAATGACGTGTCACCTGGCCCCACCCCTCGTCCACGGCAGAGTCCAGATGGCGTCACTCTGTCAATCCGCTGCCGGCGCCTCCCACTTTTCCAGCACACTGCCGGACTGCTGAACCCTGCTGACCAATGTCCCATCACATTGAAGAAGGACGTCAGAGCCCTCATCTCTGACCACATCCACCACGGCTGTGTCGGCTGTCCGCTGTTGGGCTGAGAGACATTGTTATGCACAGCAAAATCAGTTCAGTTCCTCCAAACTTGAGCGCGCACAGGCTCCAGCTGGCTGCAGCAGTCTCTGGAGCGCGCAGCAGTCTCTGGAGCGCGCAGGAGGCTGCCTCTCCCCCGCGCGCCTTCAGCGCAGCGCCTGAACTTCCCGGGGTGAAGCAGATGTGCAGTTGTCATGTTGTATCTGCTATGTACACGCGAGTGAAGGGTTAAGATAGATTAGGGTAAGAAAGGGAGAAGAAATGAAAGAAGAAGGCCAGTCAAACTCCGCACGCGGAACTTACTGCGCCAGACAGTTTTCCCAATCAGTCCGATAACACTGTTACATAGAAATAACACTGTTACATAGAAACTCCTAAAATGTCTAAATTTCTGAACGAACAAATTTGCCTCTTTCCCAAAAACTACAGTGCCTCTGGTTCCCCAGTGCATGCTCAGACCGCAGCGCTAATCTGTCCCTTTTTTTTTTTTTCCTTTAACCGCTGCTTCTTCGCTTCGCGCCCGCGCATTGTCTCCCCAGATCATCGAGAACGCGCATCGTCAGAAATCTTTAATTTATGTTTGTACATTCAACTGCCAAACCTCATAACATCAAACAGGTAATCATCTAAAGCCATAGCCTATTGCTTTAACCAGCATCATACTTTGAATCAGGAATTATTCCTCAAACAGCCCGCCCCCATGAGCCCAGCGCCTCCGTCCGGTCCAAACACAACTAAAACTCTTTTTTTTTTTTCTTTTTCTTTTTTTTCTTCCCAAGACGTAAGTCCGCAACTGCTCACTACTTCTGGTTCCGAGACCTCATTATCCGCTCACACTAGATCCGATCGTCATCGGATCGCGGCAACTGCTTATGCCATCTCTTTGCCTATAGAGCTATAGATAGCTCCACTTCTCCACACACAAACTCCCACTTCTGTCATCGAGGTGCTGCCCCACGGCGCACACTCAAGCAGCCTAGCTCACCAGCTAGTAACACCAGAAAACGGCAGTTCGACAGGCTGTCCAACACGACACCTGTTCCAGGGGTCGGCACCCAACAGCGACAGAAAACTCCGGTGCTCGCACCCCACGGACCAGAGACCCACAGACGAGGCAGCGCGGCTCACAGGGCACAGAACAGCTCGGAAAACACCACGCAGACAAAAACAACACAAAACAAACCCCCGGGGAACCCCAAACAGACAAAACTCCGCACCGCTCCGCCGCAGCTCAGCGAGCAGACAGACAAAATAAATCTCACTCACCAGAACAGTGGTTCGGTCGTTCATCCGTCCTTGTCCCCATCCAGTCGCTGCGGCTGTCCATCACGAGACCGGATCCCTCAAAACCTATGGAATTTGCGGCCAAAAAGAGCTAATCTCTCACCGATCAGGACTGCAGCGAGTGGAACCAGCAGACAAAGCACAGAAAAACAAGGAAAAGCCAAAGGGACGCCAACTGTTATGCCAGAATTTGGGCATATCTTACTCATTAGAATACACTCAAATTATACTCTAATTGTGTTCTGGTGATGCAGTCAATTCGGTTGTTAAACAAAGCACTGACAACCAACGAAGGTGCAAAACGGAGTTTTATTCTCCAAGTCTGCATGCAAATTCAGAGAGGTCATTACAGAATGCCGGATGGTTCAGAATGACCCAGTCTCAGTAGGAAACAGTTGCCTTTGAACATCACATGAAAACATCAGGACCTTGGATAAGTTCTCTAGACGTCCACGTCAAAACTTAGCAGACTCGTTGGAGCCTGAACGATAACAAAACTGTGGCCTTCGAACACGCAGGAATCGAGACCAGAAGTCATGGACTCATGACACAGCACTTTAGCTCAAAATGCAATTTCTGACACAACAGTCAGTCACAAAATGCTTGACATCTGACTCTTCCTCTTCTTCTCCCTCCGAGTCCTCCACCGGGCCTGTCTCCAGTAGGTTCCCCGATGGCGGTGGTGACTCCTGCCGAGGACTTACCTTCGCTATCTCCACCTCCGGTGGGGTCTTCGCTGTCACGCTCTTACCTTCTGCTCCTCGACTTCTCATTGCGGCAGGCGGGGCCCTCGGCGAGTCTCCCCCCATGAAGATAAACTCCTCTTGTATTGGTGCAGGGGCTCCCGGATCGGCCTCTTCATGCGTTCCCTGGGACTCCGGTGTTCTTCCTCCGGCCGGTGTTGCACCTCTAAACCCCTGCATCCCTATCATGGCTGCCAGTGCCCGTCGTCTCCTGGTCTCTTCATCCTCTGGGGAGGTTTGAATCACATACTCCTCGATTCGGTCTCCCATGAGACACCTAGCCGCGTCCATCCACATTGCCGCAACCGCCACCGTCTCGGCTACCCCCCAGGACACATTTCCTGATCTCAACCCATTAACGCTTATCATCACCCTCCTGGCTGGTATTTCCTTCGCCTTCCCCAGACCCCGTTCCAGGGCCTCTATCATTACCGGCAGGTACTCTTTCATCCCTGAACGGGCATATTCGACAGGCTGTCAATTCTCACATTGAATTATAGAATAATGGGGCAGACATCCCCTACTGGCCACGCCTACCCCCATCCGGGTCATATCGAGCCACCTAACTTCCTGCCTATAGCCCTCTCTGGCCTTCCATAGATGATCTCTCACCTCAGCATGGTGGGCCTACCCTTTAGCATCGGTAAAGACTATCAGGGCATCACTGCTGACCCCCCCCGATGCTCCCTATGTAGCTATAGGCTCGGGCTCCATTCCTCAGGAGTCACTCTCTTCGCCTCCAGGGGCACCATTTCAAGGTCAGGGGCGATTCCCTCTTTGGGGGAAAAGGAGGGTCAAGTTGGGGGGACACGCCTACTTTTCAACTCTAGGCATTCCACTGCTATCCTTTCTGGTCGTCCTTGTGGTGGCGGTGATTCGGATGAGAGCCTCTCCATTTTTACGGTCCGCTTCCTTGGTGGGGGCGACCCCACTGAGAGCTCATCACCACCCCAGTCCTTCTTCTCTGTATCTTCTCGGCTAGGTCCATCCCCGAGCTGCATCTGGTGAAAATACAGGTCCATCCCTTCTACACGACTCCGTATCAATGGGGTGGGCGTGGTCTGCTGTTCATCCAACTCTTCCTCCATACTGAGGCTTGGGTCAGATGGTTTCTTTTCCTCTGTCTGACTTCGAGCCATTTCTGTCAGATTTTGAGTCTTCTCCTGCGGATCTTCAGCCCCTCCTATATCCACCATCCCGACGTCCCTCAGCCGGTTAGGTGCGGGCTCGGAGGCGTAGCTCTGTACCTCAGATCCCTCGTCTAGGTTGCTACCTAAGAACTCGTTCTGCCCTAAGCCCTGAGCTAACCTATCTTGGTCCTTCTTCATACAAATTCCAGCCGTCTATCCCGCTACCCCCAATAACTGACCTAAGAGGAATAGCCAGTGGCTCCAAGTCCAGCTATCGGTCACGCCTGTTAATTTGCAGCTCCCCTCTTAAGATCTGGGCTCTTGTTACTGGCTAGGTTAAATTTAGTGGCTTGGACAGCAAACCCCAAGGATATGTGACAATATTCGACTAGAATAACCGATAAGAATCTATTTTACTAGTGCAGAAGCATAACCAAGGTCGTTGCAATTGTGGATACAGATGTAATGTCCACCACAACGTCTTATGATAGTTTTTATATTTATTAAAGCAGATTAGCAAGGTTAAGCAGCAGCATTGATTGGTTATACAAATTCTAATTCTACTTTAAAAGGCAAAGCTGTGGCTTACAAATTGATTCATCTGGTTGATTCAAGGACAGACTGGAATGTACACAATTGGCGCCTTTGCGTGGTTCAAGGCCGCTTGCAGAGAGAGAGAGAGAGCACAAGGTCAGGTCCCCGGGAACTCTGGTTCACCCCTCCTCCTTGCTAGCAGTGAGCTAGGGTAAATCCAAAAACTCCAATTATATTCCTCAAGTGTTGGAAAAATGGTTAATCCGTTCTTGCGTCTTCTTTGTTCTTGAAGAATAAATCCTTCAGATATTTCCCTCCGATGGTTGGTTAGCTCCCTCGGTCCAGCTAGTCCTGCTCCTTCAAAGACGCCCCACGGAAGAACGTCAAATTCTCTCAGTCTTCTCTTTTTATGCCATTCTCTCTCTCTCTTTTTCTCTCATCCAGCCTGCATCAGCCCCAAAATGTCCCTGTTTGGTCTTTTCCATCTTTTGATTGGTTCTCTTACATTTGCATAGGCGTACATAATTTCCCCCAAACTCACATGACACTTCTGATTGGTTATCTACATATACAGAGGCGTGCATAATTTTACATAATCCCTCCTTTACAGCATGCATAATTCACAGGCCATGTCCCACAATGATGGGACGTTCACCTAATCATCATGACATACACAATTCAACCATGCAGCTCCTCCCAGATATCAAGGTTAACCTGTTTATTTGGCCATATAGCTCGTTAAGCTAAAGCTTATCAGCTTAATGATCTATACACTATGATTGGTCCCACAATCTCACTAATTGATGAAATGATGGATTGGTTCATATTTAATCACAGAATTGGGTGATGATCTGCAGTCTGCAGTCTTCCACTCTGCCACTTCACCAAGGCCACTCTGAGCTGCTACTCTCATCGCCATTTGACCCAGACACCTGGCCCCACTATTGTGTATGGCGAAGTAACTTTAATGTTTACACTGAGGGACTCTCTCCTGCTCTCTGTTGTGTCTCCAGTAGTCCTGAGCCTGCAGAATTGTTTGGGATAACCAGTCACCTCTCTCTTAATCGAAAAGTAGCCTAATTATCAAACCCTGATTCATACTTCGTTCAATCTATTTCCCTCTATTTTAGGAGTATCCTCAGGGCTAATTATTATTTTCATTGGTACTTTTACCTTATAAAAACCGATATAATAACTTATTCGGTTTTCATCCATCTCTGCTCCTGTTTGATAAACATAGCCGTTGTTTTTATTCCATTGCGGCACAGTGACACTCGGCAGCTCCACTCAGCCGCTCACAGTACTGTCTTGGCTCTACGAGAAATGTTAATTATGACCTAGAGTGAACATAGATCTATTCCAACATCATTTATACATCTTGTTTCTGATCATTGACAAGAATCACACATTTCACCAATTATAATTTGAAACCAAATCACATTAATTACCACTTTTCTGTTACTCCACTACACTATAACAGAGAAATCTCATCCCCAAAGCTGGTATAATTCCAATTTCCTTCTGGGTCACTTGACAGGTGCATAAAGATGGGTGTGGTAGTTTGAGTTGTGATAGTGTTTGTGATAGTGTTTGTCTCCAGTATCCTCCTTAGAGATAAAGCAGTCCAGCAGCCAGACACAGAACAGTGAGCAGTAACGTTGGCCTCCAACGCCTCTTCAGCACCAAACAGTAGGGCCCTATGGAATTCGTGATCACGGAATCGCAGATGGAATCGCGGAGTTGAAGATTAAAAATGAAATTCACTTTAAATGTGCAATATAACAGAACTAGCAGAGATTGTCTTAAACGACTTGATCGCGAGTTAAACCATAGACGACCAGAGTGTGTTTACTGGGAGCGCACCAACTATCTGGGACTTTCAGGTAGCTGATAAGAATTGTCTGTGTAAAAAAATATATATGTGTATATATCAGTGCAGAGGAGGAGGAGGAAGGAAGAGGAGGAAGCTCTACAACAGAGTCCCAGACGAGCTGTGCACGAGAGCTGCTCCAATCTGGATGAAAAGACGCTCCATAGCGGTTTGCAGGTAGCGCAACCTGCTCTTAAAGGCAATGGCTACTGAAGCACTGATTGGTTAAACAGGTGGAATGCCCTAACCACTCCTATGCATAATATAGCGGTTAGCGCAGGTGGGAGAGCGGGTTTAGCAAAGTGGAAGATTACATTCTTAGCAGGTGAACACCCCTTCCGCTACCTGCTATCCCTAAATACCAGTTTTAGCAGATCTGTCGGAAGATCAGGCCCATAATCTCTCCAGTGTGCCCTGGGTCTGCCCCCATGGTCTTCGAACGAGGATCACTTAATGAGTGTAAAGCACAAACATAAAAAGGCAGGAGACATTGAGCTAAACACAAAGAGGCTGACAATTATTTATTTAAACAGTGATGTCTGTAATAGCTGGAACACCTTAAGAAAAAAAAAAGAAACACGGACACACACTCATACACACAACGTGGGAGTTTTTTACCTGCCATTATCATTGATTGGATTTAATTATATAATCTTAGTTGATGATATTTGCTCGGGGGTCATGCTCTGGGTCTCTGTAAAGCGCCTAGAGACAATTGTCATTGTAACAGACGCTATATAAATAAAATTGAATTGAATTGAATTGAATTCAGTGCTTTGGATTTCATAGTATCTACTTAAGCTATAGTAAATATATTTTTTGCTGTTATCAGACACATAGTTTGTCATGACATACCTGAAAAATAGGTACAAGCTAAAACGAATAGTTTACTGCCGTTGCAATTTCTTTCTTTTTTGCACTTTAAATGGATTTTAACTATTTGAGTTTTTTTTTCTCAGTTATTTATTATAAAAAGAACTATAAGTGGATAATTGGCACACAGACAAGAAAAGATGATTACATGGGAAAAAACTTTCCCATTTAATTGGTAACTGCAGCTATTACTGCTAATAAGTCAAAGGTATTATGTTAAAAATGTCATGGCCTGGGTCAGCCATGTCAGCCCTGTGTGTGTCTGTGTCTGTCAAGTTGGCGTCTCTCCCTGTCTTTAGTGGTTCCTGTTTTACTTTGAAAGGTCTGTCTTGTCTCTATTGTTTTCTGCTTTGCTTCCTTCCCCTCGTTACCACTGATTCCCTGCACCTGCCTCTCATTTATTCCTCTGTGTATTTAAGTCCTGTCATTTCCCTCTGTTCTCTGTGGGTCCATTGTTGTGAGTACATGTTTGCAGTTATGCTCATTTTCCTCTCGTCACCTTCATGGATTAAGTTAAATTTATGTTTTTGTATTTTGAGATTTTTTGATACTTTGCATGTTGGAACTTTTGGATATTTGTGTTTTTGTTATTAAACCTTTTTTGCTTTTGAGATCTCCTGCTCTCTGGTCCTCCTTCAGTCCTCTGCAAACCATGACAAAAAAGATTATGAAAGCTGAATAATTTCCATCTTCTTCCACAGAAGCACAACAGTCACCAGATTCACTGGAGAGAAACCAGAAAATGATATATTTTCAACAACATAAACTCAAAACTGATGTTGCTGTCTGCTCCCATGAGATGTTCTACATGTTTCTCAAGATTTGAAAATGCAATTCCTAAAGAATCTCAATACAAATCAAATCTCAAATTTATGTCTTCTGGAATCCACATACAAATATTGCATTTCTTCAAAGATCGTGGGTGTATTGGTGATTGTGAATTTTCCTTCCTTTCAGTCTTATATAAATCTAAATATTATGAAATATTTATTTGAAACTGTTATCATTAGAGATTCAACAGAACTAAACAAGTTGGTTTAATGTGTTAGGTCAGTTTAGATTAAACAAAGTATGTATTGTCCTGAAATACTAAAATATTGTCAAAAGACATTACTTTATCATCGTATACTACTATGTAGTATATTAACCTCAGTCTAAAAAGAAGAGAGACATGAATAAGTGATACAAATACTAGGAATAGTTGATATGTTTCAGGAACATAGACCCCTTTTACATCTGAAATTTGTAGTCTTATAAGAAATCCTTCTTCACTCACTAATGCAGTGAATACACATAAGTGCAGCACCTGTGGTGAGAGTGTATTAGATGAATTTGACCAGATTCCAGTGTCCTATATTTAATAGACCTGAATGCATTTACTCTCAGCTCTTTTGTATCGAGTTTATCTGGTACAGCAGCAGAAATACAACTGAACTCTATTGATTGTTACTTGGTCTAATGGTACAGAGCAGATGTTTTCTCAAATACTGTTTAAATGTGGTATCTCGTAGCCCGTACACTATAGGACTGATGAACCTGGGGAGAATCTGAACGATGATGTAGCAAAAAAAGAGTATTTGTACATAATATTTCGGGAACCAGTATATCAAAGTATTCTGTACCATGCGAAAGACATACGTTAACATGCACAACATGAGCTGAAAGCCATGAAGCAGGATTGTGTTCCTGGCCTTCTTTAGATTTCCATCCACTGAATGAGCTGATTTAGCAGCAAAGAAGATTCTGAAGTAGGTGTAGAGCAGCGTGAGCCAAACTCCACTGAAATAGATCATATAAGAAACATCCCTCTTTTTTAAACTCACTGGGTGTCGAAAGAGGTTATCCCTCTCACAAAGTATTGTTGAATAAAGTAACCACACAGGTTCTGTCGCCAGAGTAATAATGACATCTGGGAGAACTGACCCTGAATTCAAAACCCAAATGCAACCGATCAGAATATATGTTCTTCTGATGGTAAGGAGCTCATTGTGTCTCAGTGGCAAACAAATAGCAATGTAGCATTCAACTGCCATTACAGCCAAATTTAATGGTGTATTTAAGGTGGTGAGGATGACAAAAGTAATTATGAAGCAACAAAGGGGAGCATTAATTTTGTAAAAGACATAACTGAAGACAAACAGGCTGATAGTTAAACTGAGCTGGATCATATCGTTCAGTACCAGGTGGATGAACAAGATGTAACGAGGATTCGTGTAAAATATCTGAAAGAGTAGGAGAAACAAATGTTTTAATCAATTTATTCATTATTATAATATCTCATTATGACATTAATAATGACAGTTTCTACCTGGTGTTTTCTGAAGGTGTGAACCAGTGTGCCATTGACATAGTTGATGATCAGACCAAGAGCCAGAACGATCACGTTTCTGGTCACAGCTGTGCTCAGGGAGTCTCGAAAACGGAGACTGCTGGATGCGTTATAGGATGAAGAATTCATGGAGGTGATGTCAGTGCCCTGCAGACCTTTGATAGAAAAGAGATTATTAAACATCTTATATCAATGTTCAAAAGTAGATGGGGTTTTCTTTATTATTCAAAGAATTCTGGAGAATCAGTTACAAACAACAACGTATCCTCATATGTGACAAAGACAACTCAGTTTAAAGATAAACTTACACATAAAAAGATTGCCACACCATAAAACAGCAGATCACTGACATTACAGTGAGAAAAGAGAAAGACAAGAAAAAGAAAAACTAAACAAAAAACTATTTTTTTAAATAACAAATTCACAATAACATTTTGCTAGATGAATAGATCCTACCCTGTAAAGTTCTTAATTGAGCACTGATGCTTGTTTAGTTGTGTAAGGTATTTCCTCAGTGTAAACAGGTAGAAAGCTTCTTACCTCAGCTCACATTCATCAGGAAATGAGGGAGAAATATGGATGATGATTTTATATTAAGACTGGTGATGGACAGGTTCTACCAAATATGATGTCATCACGATATCCTGCTGTCGGTTAGAAAACTCTGTGTAGGTAATTGGCTTAGTGGCAACCCAACACACTGACAGAAAAAAAACCCATTAAGATAAAAACTGCAAGATCTTTAATGTTTTATCAAATTAGCTTTATTTATTTTTTGTAGCGTGTTCCTAAAATGTATGGGAAATTAAATTGGTTCAGCTGATTTTATCTGGAGTCTCATTCTTTTGGTCTTCAACCACAATTCATGACAATATGTGACGGTAGGAGCATAAATTAACTCAGCTCTCTCTTCACCACAGCAGACCAGTACACATTAGTCCACATTATTGCAGATGCAGCACCTGTTGATCTCTGGCTCCATATTTCCTTCACCTGTGAACAAGATCCCAAAATACTTAAATTCCTCCACTTACGGCAACACCTCATCCCAAACCTGAAGAGGGCATTCTACCTTTTTCCGACTGAGAACCATGGTCTCAGATTTTCAGTTGCTGATTTTCATCCCTGCCACTTCACACTGGGCCGTGAACTGCTCCAGCAAGAGCTGAGGATAACTGATGAAGGCAATATGACCACATCATCTGGTAATACTGATGTCACAAAACCCGACCTGCGCCTAAAAATTCTGTCCATAAAAGTTTTGAACAGAATTGGTGACCAGGGTTTAGCCTTGATGGACTCCTACTCTGAGAAATGGAATGAAATCACTCTGTTTTTATGAGACTGAGCACCCATAACCGTATGTAACACCTGTAACAAGTAGATACAGGGTGATAACATGTAATAGTGCTTATCAGTATACCTTGGTCCAGAAACATTCAGCTAACTTCGTCTACGGGAGTGAAGTTGGACTACTGTACGCGTGAGAGAGGAAAAATACCACAGACCAAAGAAAAAGTTTGAAACACCAGCTTATTATTGTAAAGTTTAGACAAAGACAACAGTCAACAGTTAACGTTGATGTCAGATACCTTAACCCTTTTTGTTAAGAAGTTTTAAACCCTTGTAATTAAACCTTTGCTTTATTTAGGATCAGATTTTAATATTAGGTTTTAGGTTCAGGTTGCAACCCGTTAGTTAGTTTTAGTTCAAATTAGTTCTTAGTTCTGTTTCAGTTGTGATTTTGATCAGCTGAGTTACCTCGGTTTAGTTTTAATCACATTTGTGAGGTTCACCTTTAAGTTCAGTAAAGTTACCGTTTAACGTTCACAATAAAAATGAATAGCATTGTATTGCAGACGCAGCACCTGTTGATCTCTGGCTCCATTTTTCCCTCACCTGTGAACAAGATCCCAAAATACTTAAACTCCTCCACTTACGGCAACACCTCATCCCAAACCTGAAGAGGGCATTCTACCCTTTTCCGACTGAGAACCATGGTCTCAGATTTTCAGTTGCTGATTTTCATCTCTGCCACTTCACACTGGGCCGTGAACTGCTCCAGCAAGAGCGTTAACCTCCCCGTTTCCGGGGACGGGGAGGTTAAAACAAAAAGAATACTGATTAACCAAAGATCTCAGTGAAGAGATGTGTCAGTAGTAAATTTTTAAAACACTGACAGATCAAACCTATTTAGCTGTAGGCAGCATGGTCCACAGATGCCCTTTCATTTTGAGTTTCTAAACAGGTGCATGAGACACACTGTAGTTTTAGGTTGTTGGATCTTAAAGATCCTATAGCTCCATATCATCCCCCCAGAGCTCCCTACTCCTAGGTTGTGAGATTACTTGTGGTTCACTGAATTTGAAAAAGTAGAATAGGAGGCAGAGCCTTCTGCTATCAGGTTTCTCTCTTGTGGAACCACCTCCCTTTGAATTAAACCTAAAACATTCATTTTCCATCAAGCTTTTAGTTAGAGGGTGTTTTGGATGACCCTGAGCCCTTCCTGGAGTTATGCTGCTGTAGGCCCGCACATATCTTACAGTTAATGGACCCTCATGTCATGCAGACTCTGCTCTAGAAAAAAAACACTGAGCATTGATAGCGTGTACTATGTTTTGGAGATCTGAATAAACCCTTTTGCTTTTTATAATGTTTTATTTCCTTTTTTTTTTTTGCAATTCAACAAAAACATCAAACAAATAAACTATCACCTGTTAATAGTAGCTGATAGGGGTTGAAGCATTAGAATAAGAAATTATCTTTGTGAATATTGATATATTTCCATTTACAGACACCCAAATTTCGAATTCTCCATCGAGTTAAAATCTGCTTATTAATAAATGGCCTTTCTTTACTTTTGTCCAATAAGAGGTTTGAGGAAAAAATAGATTTTAATTGAGTCTCTGTGGACTTGGACAATATATTCAGTGATTCTGAATCAGTTCAGAAAATAATCAGTAATGACGGTAAACACAAGTTACAGCCTGATGTCATGAGCTCCACTCCAAACAACCTCTACAGTGAAAGCATTTTGCACTTGAGTCACATCATTAGATATATTTTAGAGTATTATATTTATTAAAAATACAAATAATATTTATTTATAAAATTCTGTGGGAAGAGTCACAGGGAGCAGCTGCTGAGGCATGTATGAAACATGTAAAGTGGTGTTGTACACAGTTGTAGTGCTTTTGCTCTTAGAGGATGACCTCACTGACAGATGCTGCAGAGGACTTTCACTGTCTGTCAACAATGCTGTTGTTGACTGTTTGGCCTGTGGACTGTGCCTTCATGCTTATAAAATAAGTCACTAAAAATAAGTCTGTGGACAAAAGAAAAAATAGTAGACCAATCATAAAAAAATTTTTTTAGGCTAATTTTAACAGTCCAACAATCTGACTGAACTCTGGAGCAAAGATAGTTCTCAAAGACCAAAGAAGAACTGTTTTTTAAGCATTTTAATCACAGAGGCTTAAAAAAAGAAAATGATCTTTTGTTAGTGACATTATTTCTGTTTGTAAATTTTAAATATCATATATATAACATGTCTTATTATTATTATATTTGTTGTAAAAGTTGTGTTTGAATACTTCAGATGAAGTGTTTATACACTCACACGTGCACACTGTAATCTAAACAGATATCTAGATACATAAATTAGTCCATTAAATCCAAGTTTATATCAGCAACAGTTTTATTCCATTATACTGTTGCTGTTATAAAAGTTGCTTTAAACAGAAAAGGGTAACTATTTGAAATGTGCTATGCTGTGCTATGTTATGTTTCATCAGTAGCTGACTGAAGTATGAATTAAAACGAGAACTTTTGACAGCTTGATCATAGACAAGAATTGTGCAACTTCATTTCATAAACTCTATATTTGAACTCCGTACCACAGTAGTAAGGATTTGTTTCAGTATGACAATTAAATCAGGAGAACATCAGAAATATTTTTGGAGATCTTTTCCTGCACCCGCAGTGTTATCTTTGGATAACTCTCATCTGTACACAGATCCAATCCTGTTTCAGGTACTTTCTGAACATCTTGTCTCGTAATCCATAGACAACAGGATTTAAGAATCGAGGGAGGATCTGGATGAAAACAAAAGATGTAAATCGGATGGATTTGAACTCTTGAGGGAACAAATATGTGAGGAATTCTTTGAAAAAAGGTTGCACATACACCATCATACACAGCAGCACCTGAAAACCATGAAGCAGCAGTGTGTTTCTTGCTTTTGTAGCTTGTGCATGTACAGCTTTGGCCACAAACAAAATCCTAAAGAACGTGTAGAACAGTGTGAGCCAAACCAGGACCAGAAAGAAGATGTGGAATGCAGCCCTTTTATTTAAACTGTAGCTGCTCCGAAACAAAGCGTCCCTGTCACAGAATACTCTAGAATTCAAGAACTGAAGCCGTTCAGTGGCCAAAAGGATGAAGATGTCTGGCAAAACAGAAAAGGAACTTGTTGCCCAGATAATCCCAACTACAACATATGTTCTTTTAAGCGTACATATGTCGCTGTAGCGGAGGGGAAAGCCCACAGAAATGTAACACTCTGCTGCCATAAAAGCAAGAATCAGAGGAGTGTTTATGGTGGTGAGAATGGCTAGAAAGATGATGAGAATGCAGAGAGGGACATGGAGGGCACCCAATGCATAGGAGAAGATGAAGAGGGCCGTGCTGACGGTCAGCTGGATCAAGTCGTTGAGAACCAAGTTGATGAAAAGGATGTAGCGAGGGTTCAGCTTGAAGATCTGAATGCACAAGTCTAGAATTAGAAAGCAGAATAATGCACAATAAAGAAATATAAATTCCTTGGATTTAAGACTGTCAGTTAAACAATTTTAAATGAGCTGGTAGAAACATTGAAAAATCATTGAACAACAAATCATAGTCTTCCTTCTGTAGTTTACAGCATGTAGGAAACTGTCAGATAACTGAATTTACCATATTTAACAGCAGTCAGGAAGAGAACTAGAAATGTCATATTAAATAATTGATCTCTTTCATGCATTGTTATCTCTATATAATACAGTATGCAGGCACTAGAAGCACCACGAAGGAGAAATCAGATGGTGAAACAAGACATAAGAGCGAGAAAAACTGTAATGAAAGCTGTTTTTGGTTGGTCTCTCTTCCAAACAACATTCCTTAAAACTAGCCACAAAACTAGTAGAATGCAATAAAAATACACACATGATGCCTGTTGAATGTGTTGACCATTGCAGCATTTACAGAGAAAATGGTGACGCTTAGGAAGATGACAGTTACATTCTTGCTGAGAAGTGGAACAAAACGGTTCCAGTAATTGTAATTGTCAGTTTCTGTCCTGTTGGCCTCCCCAGGTGGAACATTCATGTCAGAGCTGCTGAAGACAAAATACATAAGAAAGACATTATAGAGGATAATGCACAACATTATTTTTAAATAATATATGATCAGAAAACGAACATTCTAAAAATATTTATCCTTAAATGTTACATAGTTTTCCTTTTGAGGGAGATTTGAAGATGTCAACCGACTGTCCTGTACAAACTGGAAAGATGGAGCCTTCATCATGAGGGAACAACCTGTTCTGATATGATCAGCTGCTGCAAGAGTTTATAAGGAGGACTCATGAGGATACGCTCAGGCTTCTCATTTGACACAATGTGAAGTCAGTTTAAACAGGATATGAGATGAGAACCTAGAACCTCCTTATGTGTCTGTTGGTTAAATTTTTACTATTAAGGTATAGTTTATCAATTATTAGTGAGTTCTGGCGAGACAATAATAAAACACTTAACAAACACTTGACTGGACCATCGGACAGAGAATGCAAGTGGATTTAATCTCCAGTTTGTATACAAAATCGTGAGGTAATTAAACATACATCACAGAATGCAGGATGGTTGAAAATGAAAAATTGCCAGTAAGGCAAGGCAAGGCAAGTTTATTTGTATAGCACATTTCGTGTACAAGACAATTCAAGGTGCTTTACATAAGCATTACAGAGCATTACATTAAAACAAGAGGAAATAAAAAGATAAAATAATAATAAAAATGCAAAAAGTTAATCAACAGTTGTTTTTGATTTAGGAATTAAAAATGTAGATAAAATGCAAGAAATAAAAGTTAATTATTATGATAAAATGTGGCAAATAGAAAAGTTTTTAACCTTGATTTAAAACTGCTGAGAGTGTCAGCAGACCTGCAGGTTTCTGGGAGTTTGTTCCACATTTGAGGAGCATAAAAACTGAAAGCTGACTCTCCGTGTTTATTTCTGACTCTGGGAACAGAAAGTAGACTTGACCCTGATGACCTGAGGGATCTGGTGGGTTCATAACGAACCAGAAGATCCTGAATGTATTTTGGCCCTAAACCATTCAGTGCTTTGTGAACTAACAGCAGGATTTTGAAGTCAATTCTTTGACAAACAGGAAGCCAGTGCAAAGATCTGTGGACTGGAGTTATATGATCCAGTTTTCTGGTGTTAGTGAGGACTGGAGCAGCAGGTTCTGGACTAACTGCAGCTGTCTGATGGTCTTTTTAGGGAGCTATGGACCTGTCAGGACAGCATTACAGTAGTCTAGTCTACTGAAGATAAATGCATGGACAAGTTTTTCTAAATCCTGCAGAGACATCAGTCCTTTAATAACACCCAGATTTCTGGCTTTGTTTTTGGTTTCTAACTTAGCTCTTTGAAGCTGAGTGGTAACTTTTAATCTTTCTTCCTTGGCTCCAAAAACTATTATTTCAGTTTTGTCTTCATTTAACTGAAGGAAGTTCTGACACATCCAGTCTCTAATTTGATCAATGCATCTGGTCAGTGTTTGGATTGGACTGTAGTCTTCCTGGTGAGATGGTTATGTAGATTTGTGTGTCATCAGCATAGTTCTGGTAACATAATTTGTTGTTTTTCATAATTTGAGCAAGTGGGAGCATGTAGATGTTGAACAGCAGTGGCCCCAAGATGGAGCCTTGAGGAACTCCACAAGTTATTTTAGTTTGCTCAGATTTATAGTTACCTATAGACACAAAGTAGTTCCTGTCTTTTAGATAGGACATAAACCAATTCAATGCAGTGCCAGAAAGCCCTACCCAGTTTTTCAGCCGGTCTAGTAAAATGTTATGGTCAACCGTGTCAAATGCAGCACTGAGATCCAGTAGTACCAGGACTGAAATGTTTCCACCATCTATATTCAAGTGGATGTCATTAAGGACCTTAACTAGAGCAGTCTCAGTGCTGTGATGTGGCCGAAAACCTGACTGCTTGATATCAAAACAGTTATTTAGCGTCAAGAAGATGTGGAGTTGTTGAAAAACAGCTTTTTCTATAATCTTGCTCAGAAAGGGGAGGTTTGATATCGGTCTGTAGCTGCTCATGAGTGATGAGTCTAAGCTGGTCTTTTTCAGGAGAGGCTTGATGACGGCTGTTTTTAGGGTCTGAGGGAAGACTCCTGAGATCAGGGAGGTGTTTACAATCAGTAAAATATCTGGGCCTGTGCATCCTGAAACAGTCTTTAAAAACCCAGTAGGGAACAGCCATCTTTAAACATCACAAAAAAACATTAGGACCTTGGAATAAGTTCTCTAGACGTCTTCGTGTCAAAACTTAGCAGACTTGGTGGAGCCAGAATGATAACAGAAACTGTACCCTTCAGTGGATCAGAAGGCATAAGTCATGGACTTATGAACCAACCTTATACAAGAAGGCCCCAAATTGCAGTTTTAATATTACAGTGTCAAAATAATATTTATTTAATGTCTGAAAGTAGCTTTTACATATTTTTTCCCCAAATGCCTGAGTTTTATAACACAATAGACAGCAGGCCCAGATGGGTCTGGGAGCAGAGTAATATTTCCTATATTTCCTATATTTAATGAAGCTTTCTCTTTTATGACAGCTGAAACTGATATTTTATGATAACAAAGTTATTTTGTTCTTCATTAAAGGACTTGTGTTGAATACTCCTGCTTCCTGATCTCCTGCGCTTGGATCCTCACACCCCTCAAATCTAAAACAAAACCTGAGATGACAAACTCGGGAGTTTTTGGTATGAAAATTGGTCTTTAGAGTTGGTTCAGTCAGCTCTTTGAATGTTGACTCTGAGTTAAAGTGACAAAACTGAACTTGAAACCCACCAGTATCCAGGATTGGACCATGTCAAACCATGTCTGCTCATCAATGAGTCTTCTCGTGTTTTACAGTACACCCTTGCCCATATGCAGTTCACCATTCGCCGTCCCGCATACTCTGATTGCTCTCAAAGTTTTTTTTTCCAGAATGGGTTTAAATTTGGTCAGCACTGTTGCCTCACAACTTGAAGGTTCCTGGTTCGAACCTCAGCAGGGGCCTTTCTTTGTGGAGTTTGCATGTTCTCCCCGTGCATTTGTGGGTTTCCTCCGGGTACTCTGGCTTCCTCCCACAGTCCAAAGACATCCATGCTAGGTTCATTGGTGGTTCTAAATTACCTCCAGGTAATTGAGGATTCAATTGAGAATTCAGGATTGTGAGTGTGTGTGGTTGTTTGTCTACATGTGGCCCTGCGATGGATTAGTGACCTGTTGTTATAGTAAAATTCAGGATCTTATTTACCTGTAAGGTTGGTAATACTATGCAGTGGTGTAGCATTCAATTCAGCTGTTAATTAAGGCACAGAAAAACTGACGCAGGTGCACAGGGATTTATTAAGATGTTCACGAGAGCCAGATCAGAACAGAATGCCAAAGTCACTCAGGGCAGGCAGTAATTTAAGGAAACAGTTGCATCAATATCTGAACAGCACAACCTTGATCTTATTGAGACACACGTCAAACTGCAGACAAGTTGACGCCTAATATCATATCAACACAGTGGCCTCGTCTTAGACGAGTTTAATCACGGTTAATCAAATGTCATCCAGCCCTGTCAGTGATTTTAGGTCAGGAAGGCCTCAGAAAGCCTGAAATAAATTTTTAATATCACAATCCCTGCTTTTGTTTTTAGCACCTCATTTTCTTTGGATACATATGAAAGCTTATCTGGGCACAGCAGTAGAGCACGTGGTTCCCAGCCCAAAGGGCGCAGCCCACAACTGCGAGCTAAACAGGGAATAATGGTGCGCAGTCTACTCTATAGGAAGTGCCCCCTCTAGCGGCCAAACACCCGTCCCCAGCTATGTAACGAGTTTGCAGCTCAGATTGGAATCTTGTTGATTGGTTAAAATGGATTAAAGTGATTAAATTTAAAAGTTGAATTTTGGATTTGGTATAATTTAGATTGTCAGATTCCCGGAAATAAGGGGAACGGCAAAAGACCTCTAGAGACTATCTACTCTAATCTAGGCCAAAAACCCAGTGGGAAAAAAGGCCCGTTCTACCTAAAGCAAAGAAACATTCAATTCTCAGAAGCACCAGCAGGTGCGCCACCCCAGTTGATATCGGGGAAGGGGTCAGGTCTCTGATCCCTCAAAAAAGATGTCGTCATTGCTTTTAGCATCATGTGGCGTACATATGGAATCACACATGTAAATAAAAGGAAAAACACAACCAAAACAATCAAGATTGGAGTAACCATCTTCAAAATTACCCAGTACCATGAGCCTGAGGTCAGCCACGTCCGGAGTGAGGGGAATAGCGCTGTCAGACGCATGAGGTAAGGCCGAACAAACGTAACAGCTATTTGTCACGCCCAGTCCACGAGCCGTTGTTACCATCGCCCGATACCATCCGTTGCTACGGTAGTCTCCCCTTTTCGTGAGCATGTTACGACTCACGAACGAACCCCCTACATCTACATCTCGGGTGGACCGTGACCTAGCAGGCTCCTGGTACATGAAACCAAAAACACAGAAAATTGATAACAGAAACAAAATCAACATCCTAAACATTTTAACATGCAACATCCTAAACTCTGATTAGCACACAACAGTCCTGTATATATTGAATGTCTTCTTTTCTTCACCTTTGTTTCTTCTTTCTTCGAGCTCAGTGTGTGTATGTTGAAGGGTGTAAGGGTGTAAAGGGGAAAAAACAGCCTAGGGGAACTGGGCCAGGAACCCTCTTGCAGTGGCTGGCGTGGATCCAAGTCACCCGCTCCGCTATCTTAACAGCAGTGTGGGTCGTCAACAGGATCTGGAACGGTCCGTTCCACTGCCTGGCTTTCCAATGCTTTCGACCCAGGTCCCGCACCAGAACCCAATTGCCTGGTCGTAGCTTGTGAAGAGATCCTCCCGCTGGTACCGGCTGGGCAGCTTTCACCTGTGAGTTAATCTGTGTCAGTACAGAGTGCAGATTCTTGCAATACGACAACACAGAGTTCTCACACAATTCAGCTGATGGAAGGATGCACTTATCTGGTGCGTCTACTCCCATCGGCGGTGGTCTGCCAAAGAGGATCTCGAACGGACTCAGGTTAGCCCTCGACCGCACACGCATCCGCATGTACAGCAACACAACCGGTAGAGCCTTGAGCCAGGACAAACCTGTTGCACAACACTTCGCCAATTTAGACTTCAAAGTACCATTCTCCCTTTCAACAGCACCCCCACTGGCAGGATGGTAGGCACAATGTCTCTTGAGGCTAAACCCCAAATATTTTCCTACCTGCGCCAGGGCCTTGTTCACGAAGTGGGTGCCGTTGTCACTGGAGATCCTAGATGGAATTCCCCAACGTGGCAAAATCTCCGTCAGCAGAGCCCTCGCCACTGCGGAACTGTCAGCCTTAGAGGAAGGAAAGACCTCAACCCACTTCGAAAACATATCAACAATCACCAAACAGTACTTCTTCCCCTCACAAGGAGAAAGTTCAATGAAATCAAGCATGATGTACTCAAACGGCCTGTCAGGCTGCGGATGAGCAGCCAGCGGCATCTTCACTCCCCCTCTCGCGTTGTGGGCAGCACAGATAACGCAGGAGCTGCAGAGCCTCTGCGCATAAGAGAGGAACCCTTTCGTGAACCAGTACTTAGTCAAGGTCAACAGCATGACCCCCGGTGCTGCATGGTCCACCCCATGAGTCAGCCTAGCGAAATGGGAGAAAATGTTTAGGCAAACATGGTCGTTTGTCACCTGCACGCCACACGCCATCAACCAGACCACAGCCGGCCCGCCGCCACAACCGTTTCTCATCTGGGGAAGCGAAAGTCTGCATCACACTTAGAGACGTGACCACGTCATCTCCCCCTGGGGAAGCCACTGCAGAGACGAGAGAATAGATAACAGGAGAACGAGCAGCCACCTTCGCAGCCGCATCCGCACGAGCGTTGCCTGCGGAAATAAGATCAGGCCCGTTAACATGAGCTGGACATTTGCATACAGCTATGGAACTGGGCAGGAGAATGGCCTCCAAGAGAGCATTCACCTTATCCGCGTTCAGGACAGGCTTCCCGTCAGACTTCAGAAATTGCCTACATCTCCAAATCGCTCCAAAGTCATGACAAACACCAAACCCATACCTGCTGTCCGTGTAAATCGTGACGCTCTTCCCCTTCGCCAATCTGCATGCCTCAGTCAAAGCCACCAGTTCAGCTGCTTGGGCCGAACACTGATGCGGCAGGGAGCCGGATGCCAGGACCTGATGGTCTGACACGACTGCGAACCCCACTCTGTTCCTTCCTGTGCGCTTATCCCTGAATGCTGAACCATCTACATACAGAACCAAATCAGGATTTACCAGAGCCGTTTCCTGAAGATCCGGTCTCGGGGTGCAAACTTCATTAATTGCAGCCACACAGTCGTGGGGCTCGCCGTCCTCCGGACCTGGCATGAGAGTGGCTGGATTCAAAACACTGCAGCGCTTCACAGTTATGTTCGGTAAATCAAGGAGAACAGTCTGATACCGAAGCCACCTAGCAGCAGACAAATGTGATGTTTTCTGCTCCAACAGGATCATAGACACAGCATGCGGAACCAACAGTGTCAGATCAGCATAACCTACCAGATCGCGTGAAGCATAGACGGCCTTCTCAGCAGCAGCCACAGCCCGCAAACAACGGGGAAGCCCAGCCGCAACCGGATCCAGCTTACCAGAGAAATAAGCCACAGGCCTCAACGCCCCGCCATGTTCCTGTAACAGAACAGATGTCATGAACCCCTCCCTTTCACTCACTGTCTGTGTGAAGGGCCGCATGGGGTCCGGCAGGCCCAGGGCCGGAGTGGTTTGGAGGGCCCGTTTCAGCCGCTGGAAAGCCTCTTCTGCCTCAGGTGTCCAACTGACCTTATCGTGCGCAGCCAGCCCTTTCCCATGAATGAGGGCGGTCAAGGGAGCCTCCAACTCCGCATAGCCCATGATAAACATCCGACAGTATGAACACATTCCTAGAAAAGACATCACCTGTTTCTTTGTGAGGGGTCTGGGAACACGCTGGATCGCCTCAACCCGCTTCGGTGACAACGATCTGCCATCAGCTGAAATAGAGTGTCCCAGAAATTTCACATGCTGTTTCACAAACTGTAACTTAGACAGGCTGGCCTTGTGGCCCTCCTTCGCCAGGTGATGAAGAAGAGCAATCGTGTCGGTCTCACACTGCTGCTGTGTGGGACACGCTAACAACATGTCGTCCGTGTACTGCAGCATTACTGTCCCAGGGGACAGTTCCAAAGGTTCAAGGCTGCGTCGCAGAGCAGCATTGTAAATCGTCGGTGATTCACAATAACCTTGACACAGACGAGTAAACGTCCAGGCCTCACTCCTGAAATTAAAAGCAAACCAAAACTGGCTACCAGAATGGATAGGAATACTGAAAAAAGCATTAGCCAGATCAACCACAGAAAACCATTTCGCTGAACTAGGAATCTGTGAAACTATAGTGTATGGATTTGGGACCGATGGCGCCCGGGCCTGCACGGCCTTGTTGACGGCCTGCAGGTCCTGCACGAAGCGCCACTCTGTCGGCTGGCCATTTTCACGACTTTTTTTCACCGGAAAGATCGGAGTTCTGACAGGAGAGTCAGGGCATGGGACGATCACACCTGCGGCGCGCAGAGATTCGAAAACAGGTGTAATTCCCATCACCGCCTCCGCCTTTAACGGATATTGTTGTTGACACGGCCTAAAATCAGACTTTGGTGTAATCACAACTGGTTCAACGTTTCTGATTAACCCTACATCGTGTGGGCCTTTTGCCCATAACGTCGACGGGACGCTCTGGAGCGCTGGTATTTGGTCAAACTCAACATCAGTAAGCAGGCAGAAATCCATATCTTCTATCAGGTGAACACACCGCGTCACGTGTGTCCCCAAAACGAACGACTTACGATATGCCTTTCTGCCGGCACTGTAAAAAACATCTGGGTCAGGAGTCGCCTCCCAGTCACCTGCCTCCACGCAGTCAGTCAGAAAAGAGCCCACGTCAGTCCAGTTGTCATCAAAGCCCTTTGAGAGGGCCACATGTGGGCGCAGTCGCCTGAAACATTTGCATCGCCCTGCAGGCAGATCATAATGCACATCAGAACAATCACAAGCGGTAAACAATTCTCCTTGACTCTGAGTCAAGGTCACTGACAACGCGCTTTTGTGCGTTGACCAGTACAGATGTTGTGTTATTAATCTCTCACAATTTGTCCCCTCCCGGTACCACTGCTGCTCGTAACCAGCATCAGGTCCCAGGGACAAATGTGACGTACAATGAATTGAACCGCTTGGGGAAAACTCAGTCCCCGTGGGAGAAACGACCCCGCGCACTGCCTGCAGCAGATGGCTGGTGATTTCGCCGACGGGGAGTTTCCAATTATACACATACAACGGGGTGTTGACAGACAACTGCACAAGCGAGTGGACATCATTTAAATCTAATTTAGTTACCTTGAGGCCTTCTGGCGTCGAAACAAGTGATAACCCCAGTCACAGATCAAATCACGTCCTAATAATGACACAGGACAATGTGAAGAGAACAAAAATGAGTGTTTAAATTTCTTACCATCAGTATCGGTACAGCCCAGTGGAACTGTAAAATTCTCACGGACCACGTGTCCCGTGGCAGAGACAGAATGGACATATCTGCCACTCAGCTTCGGTGCAGATGGCAGATCTGCTTCCCGAATAACAGAAATCGTCGCACCTGTGTCAACTAAAAAAGTTACTGGGGAATCAGAAATAGACAATGTCATTTGGGGCATATTTTTAAAACTGGCGTGTCCCAGTTTTACATAACTGGCTGTCAGAGGTGTAGTAGGTGTTAGGGATGTAGTAGTAGTACCTTTTTCCAACCGCTCGATGGTGCCAGAAAGCTCAGCAAGCAGATCTTCATTGCAGATAGCAGGAGGCAGAGAATTGTGTGACATGTTATCAGCATCTGTGTGTGTGTGTGTGTGTCACATTTAGCAAGCAGGTCTTCTTTGCAGGTCACAGTGAGAACATTGTGTGATGCGTTATCAGTAGGTGTGTCATCTGACTCCGCCCCCGCGCCCGTGGCAGAGTCCACATGACGTCAATCCTCAGTCCCCGCCCCCGCTGGGCATTGTGCCGCCCAATGTCCTACCTCGCCACACTGAAAACAGGCGTCCCTCTGGCTGGCCCCTCCCCGGCCCCGCCCCGATCCTCTGCCGCGGGGTGGGAAGCGGCCACGCCGATTTCCTCCTCGTTTGAATAGAGCCTGGTAAACAGCGTTGTAGAGACACAAAGCAGACTTGTGCATGTCATCGTCTTTCTTCTGCAATTTGAGACGTCTAGCGGCAGTCTGGTGTTTGTCCGCATGAATAGCGTGTCTACGTATGTCAGACAGTCTTGCTTCATCGTAGCCGACACACGTTTTCTGCAGTTCATCCACAATTTCACGCTTTAAACCTTTCAGAAATGAATTACGGAAATGCTGCTCCCGCATCGTCGCTTCTGCCTTCCCAGCGTATCCTTCGGGCGCGTCCCCCATACCAGATGACTCGACATAAACATGCCAAAAGCGGACGTAAAAGTCGGCAGCTGACTCGTCCTCTTTTTGCTTGCACTGATCAATTTTCAATAAATTCACCTTCGATGGAAACACAGTCTCCATGCCTTTTGCAATAGCGTCAATTGCCTGTACATACCCGTGGTTGGCGGCCCACTCGACCAGCCTTGCAGCGTGCATCCTCTTTAGGCACGTAAGATTTCAGATTATTCCAATCTGTGGGCTTTAGCCTCATGGCTAACAGACGTTTTAGCTCAGTCAGAGTCGGTCGAAACTCTCTGCAAAAGGCACGGAATTCCTCCGCAAATCGCTCACCTGAGTCGTGCGGGTCGGGGAGTCTCGCTGCTGCCTCTTTTATCTCCGTTAATGTCCTCGCTCTGAACACGAGTTGAGCCCCCGCCGGTCCGCCGACTTCAAACATCGGAAGCGAGGCCACCACTTCCTGCTGCTGCTGCTGCTGCTGCTGCTGCTGCTTCTTCGTCTGGCCCCGCGTGGTCACTGCTCCGCTCGTCGTAGCGCCCCCCGGCGCTCGCTCAGCCTTGGCGTCCTGCTCAGTCTTTGCAACCTGCGGAGCGGACAGGGGAACAACAGGGTCCGCTTGTTCTCCCTCCAGCGGAGGGGGTGGGAAGTCCTCCGGGCTCGCGGCAGCTGGAACCAGACGGGCGGGTCCACCCACGTATCCGTCTAGGTCATAATTCACCTGTGCACACTGAAACGCTCGGGGCAGAGCAGACGTGACCGGCGGCGCGTGTGTGTATGCGTGTCGTACAGAAGGAAGCGCTAAAGCTGGCACCGGAGCTGGCAGATCTGGATATAATTTTTTTCTCTGACTCTGGGGCATAAAATTCTTATTGGCCTCGTATTTAGACAATTCCGACAAAACGGTAACACAGTCAGGCGCAGAATCAGAACACGGAAGCTGATTAAGATTACTTTTATCCTGCTTTTTAAGTCTCCGTTCAGCCTCTTCTCTGAATACCTGCAACGCCGCTCTGTGACTTTCTAACTTTTTCCAAGCGGCGGTATTCATTTTCTTTTTTTTCTTAAGCTCCGCTTCACACATGCGCAACCGCATTTCCACCTGATCGAGAACGCGCAGCGACAACGAGCCCGCTTTCGGGAAATCATAATCTTTAACCCACGTGTCGGATATTGTTCAGGCATGATTTTCTGAGGCTGGCTGAGAGGAATTTAGCTCAAGGCTCAACTATTGATAACAAGTAGTTAAAATGACTGCATTTCCTTTGATTCATTGTCTTGTGCTGACAACGGTTGTCCTGTATGCTGCATATGAGTACCTGACCATCTCTGCTGGTATAAAAATGGAGATCAAATCCACTTGCATCCTCTGTCCGATTGTCTGGTCAAGTGCTTTGATAAATGTTTTACAATTGCCTCACTAGAACTCACTAATTATTGATAAACTAATATACATCAAATTGAATTTTTTCACAACACTATTATTATTAGGTAAGTAATAATTTATGTACTCGTGTACATATTTTAGCATTTATAATAACATACATAGGCCTTTTAAAACTGCATCAATAATTAGCAGATTTTTGGGATTTGCGGGGCGGAGGAATAATAAGGATATGCTGGACATAGACACACTGATTTTGTTTTTTCAATGCTCTGCAAGGAAGCATACAACCTCCAAAGCCGCCAGTGTCAATTGGCAGGATTGGACTGTAATAGGTATATGACATGTGAATGTTGCTGTTTCATTTCCTAGTTTTGCGTGACGGTGAGAGTTTTGATCGTGACCTACATTATGTTTTGAACAGGGATCACTTCCTGTTGAATGACTTCAACAGCTGCACAAACAAACAGAAAGTGGAGCGTTAGTAGCCAGGTGAGTTTATCTGTGACTGTGAATCTGGTTTGTAGAGTGAAGACCATTTTCTCCCAGCCGCCCACTTTTGTTTCTTTTCTGGTATGGCTGTAATCTGTACTCCCTGAGTGTTACTGAGGAAGACCATCATAACTCTCCAGTTGTAAAACTAATGATCTGAGAATTAGCCTGATTTTTTTTCCCTAATTTTTCTTTTTTCATTTACCCTCCAACTTATATGACTGTGTTTATGTTCGGTGTTGATGGACGACCAGTGGATGAACCAGAGAACATTCGCAGATAAACACGATCAACATTGTGAAGTGCAGGGTTTTTGAAAACTATCCCAAATGCTGCTGTAAGTGTGTCTTGGGGAATTTCCCTTTGATTTTCAAAACAGTGTTTGTGTTGCCATTAATAAACATAACTGGGTGTTTTCAGTATCATGGAACTTACTGAAAGCCTCCCATCATTTTTCCTTAATGCTTCCAGTCATACCAGCTGGTTTTAAGGGGTGGATTCAGCATCCCCACTCCTCTTCACTTCCTCTCCTGTTTGGTGTGCCTCATTTAAAATTGTATATCAGTTATGTTTGACTTAGTTGTCAGGTACAGCAAGTGCAGCATGACACAAAGTTGGGTGGAGACAAAAAGGAGGAAGTAAGATAATCCGACTCTGAGCTGGGTCTGTGATGTCACAATACCCTCCAAATCTGAATGCCTCGCTTCATAACATATTGTCAGTCTGAGGCAGCCACCAAAAAGTGATAGGGTTGGGTTGTGTTGAGAAACTTTTATTTTTCCCAAACTATATTCATTTGAAAACTGACAAGTGTAGTTTCAGTGTTTGCCAAAGTTTGGAGAATTTGCATCTTCTTCCACAGAAGAACAACAGTCACCAGATTCACTGGAGAGAAACCAGAAAATGATATAGTTTCTGCAACAAAAACTCAAAACTGATGTTGCTGTCAGCACCTATGAGATGTTTTACATGTTTCTCAAGATTTGAAAATGCAATTCCTGAAGTATCTCAATACAAATCAAATCTCAAATTCATGTCTGTTGATAAAGCATTTATTTGTAACAGTGATCTTTAGGGCTTCATACAGAACTTAAACAAGTTGGTTTAATGTGTCAGGTCAGTCTCAATTGTCCTGAAATACTAAAATATTGTCAAAAGACGTTACTTTATCATCATATACTACTATGCTGTATACTAATCACAGTCTAAAAAGAAGAGAGAGACATATGAATACGTGATATGAATATAGTTGATCATATGTTTCAGGAACAAAGACACATTTTACATCTGAAATTTGTAGTCTTATAAAAAAAATCCTTCTCCACTCACTAATGCAGCAATTATACAAGATATAAGTGCAGCACCTGTGGTGAGAGTGTATTAGATGAATTTGACCAGATTCCAGTGTCGTATATTTAATAGACCTCAATGCATTTTAGGTTAATTCCAATTCCTCCCTAAACCCTTAATCTCAAAAATGAGTGCTCCCATGAAGTGTAAGTGCTGTCCCGATTCTCAAAACGTCAAGATGAGGGACAAGTTTGAGGGCTGTATCGCCCTCAATATTGAGATTCTCCAAGAGGTGTTCCATCTCTACGTCACAAAATAGCCCTTACACTATTTCAGGGGCCACAGATTGAGGGTTAAGGGCAAGGGTTGAGATTGAGGGTTAAGGGAGGAATTAGAATTGGCCCTTACCCTCAGCTCTTTTGTATCGAGTTTGTTATCTGGTACAGCAGCAGAAATACAACTGAACTCTATTGATTGTTACTTGGTCTAATGGTACAGAGCAGATGTTTTCTCAAATACTGTTTAAATGTGGTATCTCGTAGCCCGTACACTATAGGACTGATGAACCTGGGAAGAACCTGGACGATGATGTAGCAAAAAAAGAGTATTTGTACATAATGTTTTGGGAACCAGTATATCAAAGCATTCTGTACCATGCGAAGAACATACGTTAACATGCACAACATGAGCTGAAAGCCATGAAGCAGGATTGTGTTCCTGGCCTTCTTTAGATTTCCATCCACTGAATGAGCTGCTTTAGCAGCAAAGAAGATTCTGAAGTAGGTGTAGAGCAGCGTGAGCCAAACTCCACTGAAATAGATTATGTAAGAAACATCCCTCTTTTTTAAACTCACTGGGTGTCGAAAGAGGTTTTCCCTCTCACAAACTATTGTTGAATAAAGAAACTGCACAGGTTCTGTCACCAGAGTAATAATGACATCTGGGAGAACTGACCCTGAATTCAAAACCCAAATGCAAGCGATCAGAATATATGTTCTTCTGATAGTAAGGAGCTCATTGTGTCTCAGTGGCAAACAAATAGCAATGTAGCATTCAACTGCCATTACAGCCAAATTTAATGGTGTATTTAAGGTGGTGAGGATGGCAAAAGTAATTATGAAGCAACAGAGGGGAGCATTAATTTTGTAAAAGACATAACTGAAGACAAACAGGCTGATAGCTAAACTGAGCTGGATCATATCGTTCAGTACCAGGTGGATGAACAAGATGTAACGAGGATTTGTGTAAAATATCTGAAAGAGTAGGAGAAACAAATGTTTTAATCAATTTGTTTATTATTATAATATCTCATTATGACATTAATAATGACAGTTTCTACCTGGGTGTTTTCTGAAGGTGTGAACCAGTGTGCCATTGACATAGTTGATGATCAGACCAAGAGCCAGAACGATCACGTTTCTGGTCACAGCTGTGCTCAGGGAGTCTCGAAAACGGAGACTGCTGGATGCGTTATAGGATGAAGAATTCATGGAGGTGATGTCAGTGCCCTGCAGACCTTTGATAGAAAAGAGATTATTAAACATCTTATATCAATGTTCAAAACTAGATGGGGTTTTCTTTATTATTCAAAGAATTCTGGAGAATCAGTTACAAACAACAACTTATCCTCATATGTGACAAAGATAACTCAGTTTAAAGATAAACTTACACATAAAAAGATTGCCACACCAAAAAACAACAGATCACTGACATTACAGTGAGAAAAGAAAAAGACAAGAAAAAGAAAAACTGAAAAAAAAAAACACTATTCTTTAAATAACAAATTCACAATAACATTGTGCTAGATGAATAGATCCTACCCTGTAAAGTTCTTAATTGAGCACTGATGCTTGTTTAGTTGTGTAAGGTATTTCCTCAGTGTAAACAGGTAGAAAGCTTCTTACCTCAGCTCACATTCATCAAGAAATGAGGGAGAAATATGGATGATGATTTTATATTAAGACTGGTGATGGACAGGTTCTACCAAATATGATGTCATCACGATATCCTGCTGTCGGTTAGAAAACTCTGTGTAGGTAATTGGCTTAGTGGCAACCCAACACACTGACAGAAAAAAAACCCACGAAGATAAAAACTGCAAGATCTTTAATGTTTTAGTAATTTAGCTTTATTTATTTTTTTGTAGAGCGTTCCTAAAATGTATGGGAAATTAAAATGCTTCAGCTGCTTTTATCTGGAGTCTCATTCTTTTGGTCTTCAACCACAATTCATGACCATAGGTGATGGTAGGAGCATAAATTGATGGAGAAACAGAGAGCTTTACTTTTTGATTCAGCTCTCTCTTCACCACAGCAGACCAGTACACATTAGTCCACATTATTGCAGATGCAGCACCTGTTGATCTCTGGCTCCATATTTCCTTCACCTGTGAACAAGATCCCAAAATACTTAAATTCCTCCACTTACGGCAACACCTCATCCCAAACCTGAAGAGGGCATTCTACCTTTTTCCGACTGAGAACCATGGTCTCAGATTTTCAGTTGCTGATTTTCATCCCTGCCACTTCACACTGGGCCGTGAACTGCTCCAGCAAGAGCTGAGGATAACTGATGAAGGCAATATGACCACATCATCTGGTAATACTGATGTCACAAAACCCGACCTGCGCCTAAACATTCTGTCCATAAAAGTTTTGAACAGAATTGGTGACCAGGGTTTAGCCTTGATGGACTCCTACTCTGAGAAATGGAATGAAATCACTCTGTTTTTATGAGACTGAGCACCCATAACCGTATGTAACACCTGTAACAAGTAGATACAGGGTGATAACATGTAATAGTGCTTATGAGTATACCTTGGTCCAGAAACATTCAGCTAACTTCGTCTACGGGAGTGAAGTTGGACTACTGTACGCGTGAGAGAGGAAAAATACCACAGACCAAAGAAAAAGTTTGAAACACCAGCTTATTATTGTAAAGTTTAGACAAAGACAACAGTCAACAGTTAACGTTGATGTCAGATACCTTAACCCTTTTTGTTAAGAAGTTTTAAACCCTTGTAATTAAACCTTTGCTTTTATTTAGGATCAGATTTTAATATTAGGTTTTAGGTTCAGGTTGCAACCCGTTAGTTAGTTTTAGTTCAAATTAGTTCTTAGTTCTGTTTCAGTTGTGATTTTGATCAGCTGAGTTACCTCGGTTTAGTTTTAATCACATTTGTGAGGTTCACCTTTAAGTTCAGTAAAGTTACCGTTTAACGTTCACAATAAAAATGAATAGCATTGTAAAAATACCCTTTACAATGAGTTTGCAATCGTATGAAATAAAATATAAAATGAATATAACTTAAAACAATTTAGCAAAAGACTGAACAAATCTGTACCACAGAATCCAAAGAAAGGGAGTCCTTTCCCCCTCTTATTTGCAACTTCTTTACTTTCTTGGAATTTGCAATTCAATTTTCTTCCAGAGTCCACTGCAGCTTTGCAGAAGTTTGAATAAATCCTACCAGTTCAGAAGACAACTTGTACAGTCCGCCAGAGAGTGTTATCACTCCAGTGGATGCACCATCTGGTTTCAACCTCATGTTCGCCAAAGTTGGTTTTAGCTGGATATTTCTCCAACCCACTCTAACACTAGAAGACCCACCATTTTTCTGCCTAGATCCAGAGAGGGGTCATTTGACCCTAAACGGCTTTTGCCGAATACACTAATCACTCATTTTGTTATGGTAATGAGGCTGTTAGGGGCAGTGTGTGGGGTGAGGGGTGAGGGGGTAACACCTTACAGTGGTAACAGCCAAGACAAACAGGGACAGACAGCTTCTTCCCAAGGGCTGTCAGCCTCCAAAATCACCACAGGTAGATGATGTCAGCAGCAAAGAGAGATAGCACAGTTTGGCGGACAGTGTATTATTGTGCACCGAATCGTAACAAGTGTTTGAATATGATATTGCCATTGACAGCGATGTCAAGTGATAAATGTAATGTTTAGAATAAAGTAATATGACTGTGAATCCATATCTATACCAGAGATGTCAAATTGATAGAGAAGCCAATCGCAAACTTTCACTGACGTTTCTGTCACTTCAACAAAAGAAGCTACTGGTGAAAACCAAATTATGTCCCCCCTTGTTCCAATGTAAAGTAGCTCCCTCGACAGGGATGAACATACATCGCTTCCTATCTGTTTCCTACAAAGCTATGAAGGGGGAACAGGGTTATTGTTATCTAGTCCAGTACAGGTATCATTTCTGGCTAATCCATACCTACTATGAGTGAAAACAATTTATGAATAAATGAACGTCATTGGTTTCATCCGGGGGTTGTTTACATTTCTCTGACCTCTGACCTCAGTGATTATATAGATAGATAGATAGACAGATGGAACCGACTGATAGACGGATAGACAGATGGATAGATAGATAGATTTTTGTGTTTGTTTCAAATTGGCAAATATTCACCAGCTCTCTGTTTACCAGGCCTGTTTGAACTTATCATACAATAGCCTATTATTGTAGTAATAATAATTGGCCTAATATATATAATAAATATAATAATAATATGAATTCAAATTTTCACTAACATTATCAATCATATAGTCTTTAAGACTTTTTTTTACTGTTGTATTATAGTGTAGTATAGTGTATACTACAAAAGGAAAGCTTGTCAGCCGCGGATTGATATCACATGTATATCACCAATATAACACGCATAGCTGCCTTGGAGACTAGTTGGGGGCTCAAAACTGAGTTGAGCGGCAGGAGGTCCTCCAATATGTTTTGGTCTAAGGGGGCTCCGTCAGGAAAAAAAAAGTTTGGGAACCGGTGGCTGCATGCATAACCTACCTCAGTACTATAAGCTTGCCTGGGGGTCCCCTCCCCCACACAGGCTCAGGTGACTCTTGCAGTGTGCCACTAACAGCCACATTTCCATAACAAAAGGAGTGTCCACAGGGGGGACTAGGGGTCAAATGACCCTCTTGTGGGTCTTCTAGGTAAAAAGGTCAATTGACCCCTCCGTGGGACTTCTAGTGCTAAATGGCCTACCATAAACAACATCACCACGAAGGCAGACGGACAGCAACAAGTCCAGACAATGAACTTGCACACTGGTGTTGTTTCAGCTTATAATTGCACCATGTGCTTCATATTTTACCATAAATACACAAAAATTCACTACCACAGTTTAGCATATTCACAAAAATTTAATGACACTGCACAGACATTTACAGAAAATGAATTAGGCTGCATCCCTTTTTTTTTCACTCCCAGTTTTCCTACATAGAAAATCGTCTCCACACAGGGACAGGTTGAAAAAAAAATGAAATGAATGAAAATGAAATGAAAAATACTTTATTTATCCCATAAAGGGAAATTCAATGTAGTAAGGGCTCTCTCTCTCTCTCTTTTTTTTTTTTTTTTTTTTTTTTTTAATAAAAAAACAGACAGAAATAATAATAGGTGTTAAGTCTTGTTGTGGAGGCTGATGGCTGCTGGCAGGAATGATCTTCTGGATCTTTCTGTCTTGCAACGGACCTGAAGAAGCCTCTCACTGAACACACTCTGTTGTTTGATCACTGTGTCGTGGAGAGGGTGTGAAGAGTCCTTCCATCATCTTCATCAGCTTGTGCAGCATTCTTTTTTGTACAATCAGTTCCAGCGGCTCCAGAGTTACACCCAGCACAGATCCAGCTTTCCTGATCAGTTTGTTGATTCTCTTCAGGTCTCTGGTTCTGATGCTGCTGCCCCAGCAGATGGCTGCAAAGCTGATTGCACTTTCAACAACAGACCTATAGAAGATGTGCAACATCTTGGTGCAGACATTAAAAGATCTCAACTTTCTTAAAAAGTAGAGTCTGCTCTGACCTTTCTTGTAGATGTATTCTGTGTTGCATTTCCACTCCAGTCTGTTGTCAAGCTGAACTCCAAGATACTTGTATTCCTCCACCACCTCCACCTCCTTTCCCAGGATGGAAACACTGCTGTGTAGATTCTTGCTCCTCCTGAAGTCGACAATCATCTCCTTAGTTTTGCTGGTATTTAATACGAGATGATTGTTACTACACCATTTCACAAACTGACAGATCAGTTCTTTGTACTCTGCTTCTTGTCCGTTGCTGATACACCCAACAACTGCAGAGTCATCAGAGTATTTCTGCAGATGACAGGACTCAGAGTTGTACTGGAAGTCAGAGGTGTAGAGCGTGAAGAGAAATGGTGAGAGAGAACAGTTCCTTGTGGTGCTCCAATGCTGCTGACCTCCATCTCAGACACACAACCTTTCAGTCTCACAAACTGTGGTCTGTTTGTGAGGTAGTCATAAATCCAGGAGGTTGTGGAGGAATCCACCTGGAACTTATGGAGCTTCTCACATAACAACGCAGGCTGAATTGTATTAAAAGCACTTGAGAAATCAAAGAACATGACCCTCAAAGTGCTGCCTGATTGGACCAGATGAGAGTGGGCTCTGTGAAGCAGGTAGATGATGGCGTCTTCAACCCCAAGCCCATTACGATATGCAAACTGTAATGGGTCCTGAAAGGTGCTGACCTGCTTGTTGAGGTGGGCCAGTAAGAGTCTCTCCAGGACTTTCATGATGTGAGATGTCAGGGCAACTGGTCTGTAGTCATTAGGTTCAGCTGGTTGTGGTTTTTTAGGCACTGGAACAAGGCAGGATGTTTTCCACAGCACAGGAACTGTTCTCTGTCTCAAACTGGTGTTGAAGAGGTGCTGGAGAATCGGACATAGTTGCAATGAGCAGGTCTTGAGAACTCTGGGACAGACACCGTCTGGACCTGCAGCCTTGTTCTGGTTCAGTTTCTCAAGTTGTTTTTTGACCTGATTGCAGGAGACAGACAGAGTGGAGGGGGAGGCAGAGGAGGTCTCTGAGGTGGAGAAAGATGATGCTGGTCTCTGGTCCATGACTGAGCTGCAGGGTGACAGAGTGGAGGTGTGACAGGAAAGCTGTGGGCTCACAGAAAAAACCTTCTTTATAAATTTCTAACTTAACGAAATTGGCTGTTAACAACTTTAGACTCGTTTTTTCCCGCAATCCTTCACTCTTTTCTGTCTGCAAAAATCTCCCTCGTCAAGCAGAGAAAACTTTAAAAAATCCGGTTGATTATTGCCAGTCATATGGGTCACATTAGCCGATAGCCAATGGCAGAGCCGCTACAAGTATGTTTACATTCTGTAAACTCTGGGAGCTGCAAGTAGCAGCGCGTACTGTATTTTTGCCTTTCGTATCCTGAAATTTCTTTCATAACAAGAGGCAATATTTTCCCGTTGAGGCGTTTCTGTTATGGCCTGGGTCTGTCAAGCTGGCGTCTCTCCCTGTCTTTAGTGGTTCCTGTTTTACTTTGAAAGGTCTGTCTTGTCTCTATTGTTTTCTGCTTTGCTTCCTCCCCCTCGTTACCACTGATTCCCTGCACCTGCCTCTCGTTTGTTCCTCTGTGTATTTAAGTCCTGTCATTTTCCCCTGTTCTCTGTGGGCCCATTGTCGTGAGTATATGTTTCCAGTCCTGTATGTTTCCCTCTAGTCTCCTGGATTATGATTAGTATGTTTTGGCATTTTGACTTTTTTTTGTGTTTTTGGATCTTTTCGGACATTTGTGTTTCTTTGGTGATAAACCTTTGCTTTATTGGGATCTCCTGCGCTTTGGTCCTCTTTAGTAGCTGCAAAACATGACAGTTTCATAACCTGAAAATTCCATATGTAGAGACGTTCGTAAGTAGAGGTATCATTGTATTTTTAAAGCTTTTAACATATTCTTCAATTAAATAAAATATTGAACACTTTAATTAATATTTAAACATATCAACATATTTTTGTTTACTTTTTACCCAATGTGTTTATTGTTGTTTGTTTGATAGCTCGGTCACCCTGGGTTACACATAGGCATCACAATCATTATATTTGAGCTGGTCCAGACTTCCACGGCCAGGACAGGATGTGACAACCAAGGCATTCCTACAACATCCAGAACCTTGAGGAACTAAAAGCAGATCTCATCCACCCCTGGAGCCTTGCGACTGTGCAGCTTCTTAACTACCTCTGTGACTTCATCTTCAGTAATGGCTGAACCTACCTCAGAATCCCCAGGTTCAGCCTTCAATGTGGAAGGTGTAATTGAAAAAGACCCTCGAAGTAATACCTTCCACCACCTGATGACCCCACACTCACTCTTCATAGTTTTGGTGAAACACTGCTTTCATTGCCTGAGCCACCCGATGGTCTGCAACACTCTTCGCTGGTCCGACCGAAAGTTGATTTTCATGGCCTCATAAAACTCCTCCAAAACCCAAAATTTTTTGCCTCAGCAACCACCAAAGCCACAGCCTGCTTAGCATGTCTGAATCTGTCAGCTGCTTCCAGAGACCCTCAAGCAAACCACGCTTGATAGGACTCAATTCAATTAAATTCAATTCAACTTTTGTCTATTACTATGCAAATTCTCTCTAGGTGCCATTCAGAGACACAGAACATGACACCCGACCAAATATTATCAACTATGAGAAATATTATTAAAAATGAAATAAACATTGGTAAGTAAGCAACTCCCCTCGAGAGAGAAAAAGCTTTAAGCCAAACAGTGGGAAGGAAACATTTATTCAACTGATGATCTTTCTTTCCCAGGGTGTCCACCACGTTGTTCAAGGATTGCTGCCATGGCAGGCACCAACAAGTTTGCAGCAGCAACTCTGGTCAGACATTTCAATAGAGACATATCAAACATGGCTCATCTGGCCTTGGTGTCCACCACCTCTGAGAGGAGATTGAATCTCTGTCAGAGGCAGAAGTTGAAGATCCCTTTCTGCCAGACTTTCCCAGCAAAAACCCTGACAACACATTTAGGCTTTCCAGATCTGTCCATCATTATCTCCACTATCTACTCCAGCTCACCACCAAGTAGCAGAAAGCGGGATTCACATCAGATGTATTCATTGAAATTTAAAAACAATGTTTGCGTCTTTGTTTATGTACATTGTTTGGTGTTTTAGTATCACACGCTTGTCTTTATGGACTCCACTCAAACATCTGAGGGGTGTTCTACGAAGCGAGATTAGAGGGTTAGCGAGGTATGTTGAGTCTAAAACCAGGATTTCCGGTACCACGAAGGTGGCTCTCTTTTAACCTGGCTAGATCACCATGGTAATTTACTCTGCAAGCTTAACCTGGTCCGGAGCAGGTTATGTGCAGAGTTTAGGCTCAAATTGGCTATAAAAAGCGCCGCCCTTTCACTTTCACCCAATCCCGTTGACCTGAGCGCCAGGATTGTGCAATGGAGGGAGAGTATTCAGAGACCGGACTGATCCGCTGGCTTCCCATGACCATATTCTCTATGAACGCTATAGATTTCCAGCTGAGGGAATACGTTACATTTGTATATATATATATATATATTGGCAGCGCCACCAAACGTAGCCGTGCGCTCACAGTAGCGCAAACGGTGTGCGTTTCTTTGCGTTTCTTTGCCGCGGGAACCTAAATGCATTCAGTTGGTGATGCAGAAAATCGGAGCCAGAATACTGGATGCCGCTATTCGCAAGGTTGTACTTGCTCTTACTGAACTGCTGAATATGTTTGTAGTATTCCCTGGCCATCTGCCCATGCTTCAAATAAAAGAAGCGTTTTACAAAATCGCAGGTAACATAAATAAATAGTCCATTATATTGATAATCAGTGTGACGTGGAATTTCATGTGAAATGTTGTAATATAATTCATTCATAAGATTCCCCAGGGTGATAGGGTACCTATTAAAGTGGCCGGTGACTGTATTTTGGTATCACAGATAATATTAAATCTTAAATTAATTTCACATAGATTTAGCAAAAAACTAAAGTGATTTTCATTTATCATTCATAATGGGACAGTCAGACCTGCATAATGTTTAAATCTGCTGCATTAAGTTTAAAGTTTAAGTGCTCTAAAAGAGGGAGGGAGATTAATTAAGGTGTATTAAGTGGTGAAATAAATATAACTTACGAATTTACATGATCTGCAGTTTTTTGCCAGCACTCCTCTCTGGCTTTATTCGCACCTACAGTATTACTTTTGGCCGTAAAGATTTCTTTGAAATCCTCATAGCCCTGCATTATTAAAACCTGCTCCTTCTGACTGAAATATACGGACCGCCATCTATCCATTTTATCCAGGATAGGCGTCAAATGACGCGTCAAACGCCCCCTTTTATGTGAACGCGCACAGAGCAGAAAGCAGAAAGCCGCGGTTAACAAAGATAGTTGATAACCACCTTCGTGGTACCGGTTATCTCTGATGGCGAGTTTCAGGTTTGTTAAGCCAGCTCACCCAAAGCAAGCCTGGCTGTGTCGAACTTGCTTCGTAGTACACCCCTCTGGGATAAATCATATTTGTAACCACATTCATACGTATAGGGCGGGCCAGCATAGGGGCCCATTGTTGAACCTGTTGGAAAAACAAGTTCAGCTCATTTGCATTGTCCAGGCATATCCGAGGAGGTGGAATGATGAATTTTGACCTTAGATGTAATTGCGAGCACAAAGTGATGTATGAGGTGTTGTTGAATTTCGATCTGAAATAACAATGTACCCAAATCTCACTGACTGTACGGTATGAAACTTTGTTTCTTCATCTAACTCTGATGAAGAGGGGATCATCTTCTCTGATCATATTTTAGCTAGAGCAAAGGGGCTGTGCACATTCATGAGGACAGCTTTCTGCAATTCATCATGGTGTTCAACTCACTGACAGTGAAACACAAAAAGAGAAAAAAAAACGAGAGCAGTGATGATGTGGTGTGTCTGTGTGTGGTGGTTTGGGTTGTGATGTGTGATGCAATACACACACACACACACACACACACACACTCCCACACACCAGTCAAAGCCCATCCCATACATAAAGCAGTGATGTTGACCTGCAGCATTGGTTGCTGAGCTAACTAGTGGCCACAGTCATATTTACAGGTTGGATCTCAGTTGGTGCTGGTAGGATTGGGCAAGTGTCATGCAGTAGGCTCATCAGGAGCTTCCCAGCCCAGCCGACTACCCCACAGACATGGCCGAGACCTGGGGATGAGCCCACAACACCCCAGTCTGCAGAAACTGGTTCACTTCAGATCCACAGAAAGCAGTAGCTAGTGCAGCCAAAGCCCGGGAGGAAACTGAGCCAAAAGGAGTTACTGGACCCACAGGGAGGTCCCTGGAACTGCCACACAAAGGATCTCCAACTGTGGGAGTCACCACATTTCCAGAAAACCCCAGGGCAAAGCAGGAGGCCAGGTGCCAGGTGTGCCAGGTCAACCTGGGTATGGCTGCAATTTGAGAGTCTTGAGACCCTCCCCCTAACCTACATTGTGATGGTAAAATTGATGTTGTAGGTTGTTTTCTGACTCCCTGATTAGAGAACAGTGAGTGACCACACTATGAGAGCCTCAACTAGAGATTAAATCTAGGTGAAGGCATTGAAATTGGAGGGCTGCAGTGGACGAGGAGGTGGTGAGAAGGACAGTGGCACACTCCTGTGCTGTAGCCTGCCCACCACTAATTACTCGCCACCAAGTCAACACCTTCAACCCTATAATGAAGCCGAGTGTGCAACCCTACTGTACTGGTGCCCTGGTCTAGTGATGTGCATTAAACTAGGCAAATACAAATACATAAAAGATAACAAAAGGAATACTGATTAACCAAAGATCTTAGTGAAGAGATGTGTCAGTAGTAAATTTTTAAAACACTGACAGATCAAACCTATTTAGCTGTAGGCAGCATGGTCCACAGATGCCCTTTCATTTTGAGTTTCTAAACAGGTGCATGAGACACACTGTAGTTTCAGGTTGTTGGATCTTAAAGATCCTATAGCTCCATATCATCCCCCCAGAGCTCCCTACTCCGAGGTTGTGAGATTACTTGTGGTTCATTGAGTTTGAAAAAGTAGAATAGGAGGCAGAGCCTTCTGCTATCAGGTTTCTCTCTTGTGGAACCACCTCCCTTTGAATTAAACCTAAAACATTCATTTTCCATCAAGCTTTTAATTAGAGGGGGTTTTGGATGACCCTGAGCCCTTCCTGGAGTTATGCTGCTGTAGGCCCACACATATTTTACAGTTAATGGACCCTCATGTCATGCAGACTCTGCTCTAGAAAAAAAACACCGAGCACTGATAGCGTGTACTATGTTTTGGAGATCTGAATAAACCCTTTTGCTTTTTGTAAGCCTGGGCACTAATGTTTTATTTCCTTTTTTTTTGCAATTCAACAAAAATATTAAACAAATAAACTGTCACCTGTAAATAGTAGCTGATAGGGGCTGAAGCATTAGAATAAGAAATTATCTTTGTGAATATTGATATATTTCCATTTACAGACACCCAAATTTCGAATTCTCCATCGAGTTAAAATCTGCTTATTAATAAATGGCCTTTCTTTACTTTTGTCTAATAAGAGGTTTGAGGAAAAAAAGCTATTTTAATGGAGTCTCTGTCGACTTGGACATTATATTCAGTGATTCTAAATCCGTTCAGAAAATCATCAGTAAGTTAGAGCTTGACGTCATGAGCTCCATTTCCAACAACAAACATCATTAGATCTATTTTAGAGTATTATAATGATATTTATTCAAAAAAAATTATGTGGTAATAGTCACACGGAACAGCTGCTTGTAGGACTTTTGCTTGAGTGAAGCCTCTAAAAACCTCTTCTAAGAAAATGACCTTACTGACAGATGCTGCAGAGGACTTTCACTGTCTGTCAACAATGCTGTTGTTGACTGTTTGGCCTGTGGACTGTGCCTTCATGCTTATAAAATAAATCTCTAAAAAATAAGTCTGTGGACAAAAGAAAAAATAGTGGACCAATCATAAAAGATTTTTTTAGGCTAATTTTAACAATCCAACAATCTGACTGAACTCTTGAGCAAAGATAGTTTCGAAGAGCAAAGAAGAGCAGTTGATGCCTTTTAATCACAAAGGCTTAAAAAAAGAAAATGGTCTTTTGTTAGTGACATTATTTCTGTTTGTGAGGTTTCAAACATCATATATATAACATGTCTTATTATTATTGTAATATTTGTTGTAAAAGTTGTGTGAATACTTCAGCTGAAGTGTTTATACACTCACACGTGCACACTGTAATCTAAACAGATATCTAGAAACATAAATTAAATCCAAGTTTATATCAGCAACAGTTTTATTCCATTATACTGTTGCTGTTATAAAAGTTGCTTTAAACAGAAAAGGGTAACTATTTGAAATGTGCTCGTGTTTCATCAGTAGCTGACTGAAGTATAAATTAAAATGAGAACTTTTGACAGCTTGATCATAGACAAGAATTGTGCAACTTCATTTCATAAACTCTATATTTGAAATCCGTACCACAGTAGTAAGGATTTGTTTCAGTATGACAATTATATCAGGAGAACATCAGAAATATTTTTGGAGATCTTTTACTGCACCTGCAGTGTTATTTGGATAACTCTCATCTGTACACAGATCCAATCCTGTTTCAGGTACTTTCTGAACATCTTGTCTCGTAATCCATAGACAACAGGATTTAAGAATCGAGGGAGGATCTGGATGAAAACAAAAGATGTAAATCGGATGGATTTGAACTCTTGAGGGAACAAATATGTGAGGAATTCTTTGAAAAAAGGTTGCACATACACCATCATACACAGCAGCACCTGAAAACCATGAAGCAGCAGTGTGTTTCTTGCTTTTGTTGCTTGTGCATGTACTGCTTTGGCCACAAACAAAATCCTAAAGAACGTGTAGAACAGTGTGAGCCAAACCAGGACCAGAAAGAAGATGTGGAATACACCTCTTCTATTTAAACTGTAGCTGCTTCTAAACAAAGTGTTCTTAACACAGAATACTCTAGAATTAAAGAACTGCTGCTGTTCAGTGACCAAAAGGATGAAGATGTCTGGTAGAACAGAAAAGGAACTTGTTGCCCAGATAATCCCAACTACAATATATGTTCTTTTAAGCGTACATATGTCGCTGTAGCGGAGGGGAAAGCCCACAGAAATGTAACACTCTGCTGCCATAAAAGCAAGAATAATAGGAGTATTTACGGTGGTGAGACTGGCTAGAAAGATGCTGAGAATGCAGAGAGGGACATGGAGGGCACCCAATGCGTAGGAGAAGATGAAGAGGGCCGTGCTGACGGTCAGCTGGATCAAGTCGTTGAGAACCAAGTTGATGAAAAGGATGTAACGAGGGTTCAGCTTGAAGATCTGAATGCACAAGTCTAGAATTAGAAAGCAGAATAATGCACAATAAAGATATATAAATTCCTTGGATTTAAGACTGTCAGTTAAACAATTTTAAATGAGCTGGTAGAAACATTGGAAAATCATTGAGCAACAAATCATAGTCTTCCTTCTGTAATTTACAGCATGTAGGAAACTGTCAGATAACTGAATTTACCATATTTAACAGCAGTCAGGAAGAGAACTAGAAATGTCATATTAAATAACTGATCTCTTTCATGCATTGTTATCTCTATATAATACAGTATGCAGGCACTAGAAGCACCACGAAGGAGAAATCAGCTGGTGAAACAAGACATAAGAGCGAGAAAAACTGTAATGAAAGCTGTTTTTGGTTGGTCTCTCTTCCAAACAACATTCCTTTAAACTAACCATAAAACTAGTAGAATGCAATAAAAATACACACATGATGCCTGTTGAATGTGTTGACCATTGCAGCATTTACAGAGAAGATGGTGACGCTTAGGAAGATGACAGTTACATTCTTGCTGAGAAGTGGAACAAAACGGTTCCAGTAATTGTCAGTTTCTGTCCTGTTGGCCTCCCCAGGTGGAACATTCATGTCAGCAGCTGCTGAAGACAAAATACATAAGAAAGACATTATAGAGGATTATGCACAACATTATTTGAAATAATATACAATCTGAAAACGAACATTCGAAAAATATTTATCCTTAAATGTTACATAGTTTTCCTTTTGAGGGAGATTTGAAGATGTCAACAGACTGTCCTGTACAAACTGGAAAGATGGAGCCTTCATCATGAGGGAACAACCTGTTCTGATATGATCAGCTGCTGCAAGAGTTTATAAGGAGGACTCATGAGGATACGCTCAGGCTTCTCATTTGACACAATGTGAAGTTAGTTTAAACAGGATATGAGATAAGAACCTAGAACCTCCTTATGTATCAAAATAAGATTTATTTAATATCTGAAAGTACCCTTTACATCCATCCATCCATTAACTTCCACTTGGTCCGGAATCGGGTCGCGGGGGCAGCAGCTTCAGCTGAGAGGACCAGACCTCCCTCCCCTCCACCAGCTCCTCTGGGAGAATCCTGAGGCGATCCCAGGCCAGCTGAGAGATATAATCTCTCCAGCGGGTCCTGGGTCTTCCCCGTGGTCTTCTCCCAGTTGGACATGCCCGAAACACCTCTCCAGGGAGGCGTCCGGGGGGCATCCTAACCAGATGCCCGAACCACCTCAACTGGCTCCTCTCGATGTGAAGGAGCAGCGGCTCTACTCTGAGTCTCTCCCGAATGACCGAACTTCTCACCCTATCTCTAAGGGAGAGCCTGGCCACCCTGCGGAGAAAACTAATTTCCGCTGCTTGTATCCGCGATCTCATTCTTTCGGTCACTACCCACAGTTCATGACCATAGGTGAGGGTTGGAACAAAGATCAACTGGTAAACAGTGAGCCTTGCCTTTTGGCTCAGCTCTCTCTTCACCACAACGGACCGGTACAGAGTCACCACCACAGCAGACGCTGCACCAATCCGTCTGTCGATCTCCCGCTCCTTTCTCCCATCATTCGTGAACAAGACCCCGAGATACTTAAACTCCTCCACTTGAGGCAGAACCTCCCGACCCGGAGGAGGCATTCTACCCTTTTCCGACTGAGGACCATGGTCTCAGATTTGGAGGTGCTGATTCTCATCCCTGCCGCTTCACACATACAGATCCCCACCCGATGGCGCCAACAGCACCACGTCATCTGCAAACAGCAGAGACGAGATCCCGACACCACCGAACCGGAACCCCTCCTCTCGTTGGCTGCGCCTAGAAATTCTGTCCATAAACGTAATGAACAGAATCGGTGACAAAGGGCAGCTAAGACGGAGTTCAACTCTCACTGAAAACAAATCCGACTTACAACCGGCAATGCGGACCAAGCTCCCACTCCATTTGTACAGGGACTGGACAGCCCGTAACAATGGGCCCAGCACCCCATAATCCTGGAGTACCCCCCACAGGGCCCCCCGAGGGACACGGTCAAATGCCTTCTCCAAGTCCACAAAACACATGTGGACTGAGGAGTGTGCAGGGAGAGCTGAAGAGAAGCCTGAGGGAGGCCAAGGAGGCTTATGGGAGGAAGGTTGAGCAGGAAATGCAGGACAACAACATGAAGGAGGTATGGAGGGGTGTAAGGAACATCACTGGGCTTGGAGAAAAGGGCGGCAAGGCGGAGGGTGACAGGGCCAACGAGCTGAACCACTTCTACAACCGGTTCAGCAACTCTGGCCATGGGGCAGCCATTGACACCTCCATTGTCACCCCCAGCACACCTCCCCCACCTGCCTCTGTTGACAATGACCCTGACACTGATGGCTCAACCTGCGACATCACACCCCCCCACCCCCCACTGCTGCTCATGGATCCCCCACACTCACCACCCCAAACTCCCATCACCCCCCACACACCCACACCTCTGCCCAGAAACCCCCCACATCCACCAACCCCCTCACCCCTGGCTAAGGACCCCCACCACCCACAGTCACTGTTGACCAGGTGAGAGAAGTACTGAAAAGACTAAAGTCCAAGGCTGCAGGCCCAGACGGCGTCTGTGCTAGATTGCTCAGGACCTGCGCAGTGGAATTAGCTGAGCCTCTCCAACACCTCTTCCACAGCAGTCTGCAGACAGGCAAGGTCCCGACACTGTGGAAAACTTGCCTGATACCAATCCCAAAGAAAGCACATCCGAAAGAACTCAATGACTACAGACCGGTTGCCCTCACCTCCCACATAATGAAGGCCCTTGAGCGGCTGCTGCTGCTCCACCATCTCAAACCCCAGGTTCGCCATGCACTGGACCCCCTGCAGTTCACCTATCGTGAGAGTGTGGGAGTAGAGGACGCTATCCTGTACCTGCTGCACAGGGTGCACTCTCACCTGGACAGAGGAGGCAGTGCTGTGAGAATAATTTTCTTTGATTTCTCCAGCGCTTTCAACACCATTTAGCCACTTCTGTTAAACGACAAACTGCTGCGGATGGGAGTGGAGACTAGTCTGGTGACCTGGATCACAGATTACCTCACTGAACGGCCCCAGGTGGTCAGACTGGGGAACTTTACATCTGAGGCTGTGGTCAGCAGCACAGGGGCACCACAGGGAACTGTGCTCTCCCCAGTACTGTTTACTCTGTACACCACCGATTTCAGCTATATCTTAGAGACTTGTCACATGCAGAAGTTCTCTGATGACACAGCAATTGTGGGGTGTATCAGAGATGGACAGGAGGGGGAGTACATGGACCTTGTGGAGGATTTTGTCGGGTGGTGTCGGGCTAATCAGCTGCAGCTGAACACCACCAAAACAAAGGAAATGGTTGTGGACTTTAGGCGAACCGCCCCACCACTGGTGCCTGTCTCAATTGATGGGGTGGATGTTGAGGCAGTCTGCACCTACAAATATTTGGGGGTACTCCTGGACAATAAACTGGACTGGTCTGCTAATTCAGATGCCCTGTACAGGAAGGGGCAGAGCAGGCTTTACTTCCTGAGGAGACTGAGGTCCTTTAATGTCTGCAACAGACTGCTGCTGATGTTCTACCAGTCTGTTATGGCCATTGTGCTCTTCTACTCTGTAGTCGGCTGTGGTGGCAGCACTAGGAAAAGAGACACTGGTCGTCTGGACAGACTGGTGAGGAAGGCAGGGTCTGTGGTGAGCACGGAGCTGGATGCACTCTCTGTAATAGCCGAGAGGAAGACCCTGAGCAGGCTGCACCGTATACTGGACAATAACTGTCACCCCCTGCACACCATCTTTATTAATCAGAGCAGTCTGATCAGTGACAGACTCCGGTCCCTCCCCTGCAGGACTGACAGGCTTCGGAGGTCCTTTGTTCACTGGGCCATTCAGCTCTACAATGCCACACAGAGGGAGCTGAACACATTGGACTGGACTGCTTGAGTTGACCCCCCCCCCCTCCCCCCCTTATTACTTATTACTTGCACTATGGACTATTTCTCAAACTCAGGACAATTTTTTATCAGTCACTTGTAATCTTTTTACTTGGATTAAGGCACCTTATAATAACATTTCTGTATATAATAACACTTCTGTAACACTTCTCCCATACCCATTTAAGTTAATGTTACATATACACTAATGTGTGCAATATTGTTGATCCTCCTAGTTAAGTGTTGTCGTGGAAATTTGAATACAGAATGCTAAGTATAACAAAGAACTCAGATGAAAGAGTGTCCTGTTAGAATTTGAATACAGACTGTCTAGGTGTTAACTCCCTTTTCTCTGAACTTCTCCATACGAAAGGAGTTGACACCTCTACCAGTGTATTGTCACAATTTTCCCAGAGAAGAAGCTAATCATATGGAGGGGGAAACCTTTTCCTTGCACCTACCAAACGCATATCCTTCCCCTTTGGTCTTTGAAACTGTCTTCACATGTTTATTGAACTAGTTCCTGTTTCTTATCAACAAGGATTCCTTTGCTGTAAGACATGTAAATTGACTAACCAGCTCCTGCCTTTTGGTCAATGAGACTTCCCTGTGTAAGAGATGTAAATTGCCATTTGGTCTGTCAGGCTACTAGTATATAAGAGATGTTAATTTGTACTGACACAGACTCAACCATCCAGACTACGTGCTGTATGATTGACTCTCGCTGTGCGCTCAGCTGAAATAAACCTGGTTAAGAGTTTGAGCTCTGCTGTTGCATTTTGTTAACGATCTATAATTTTAATTTGTGCAATTAATAAAATTGCCACAACATTTGGCGTCACGGAACAGGATTCCACGAGTGAAACTTTGTCGGAGAGGTCCCTGGTGGTTTGGCCGCCGTGAGGACAAATTACCTCAGCTCTACCACGATTGAAAATAATGTAGGGACCAGGACAAAACCGCTCCGACTTCGGGACACCGCTGGAATCATCGGACCTCCTTAGGAGAACTCCGATCAGAGGCAACAGGGTGAGCTCCTTTTTAATTTAGGACTATCTGAGAGGACTGGTCTGATATTAGGGTGAATCTGCAGACCTAAACGACCTAGGAAATAAAATACGGTCTGAAGATAAGTCTATTGTATCTACGAAGCATTTATTGCGAAATAGAGGACAAGTAGACGCGGCATTTTAGCACTTTTGCGCCGGTGAAGGATCACGAAGGCAGAAAGGCCAGCAGGAGACGTCCTGACTGAAAATGGTAACAGATCTGTTCAGCCAGACAGTCCTCCAAGATACTCCAACCGGTAAAGACATGTCAAAGAAGTATGGGCCCGGGGGTGTGGATGTGTAAATTTTTTTGAGCATGTATATGAAATTTAGAAGGACGACGGGGCCTGAGTGGAGATGTGGCTGGACGGACTGATAACGCATCAGTACCTGGGAGCCAGATCAGCTCTCAGCCCCGCGTCTGTAAAACAGTGATGTTTCACCTCTTCTGTCTTTGCTCCTGCTATACAGGCTAAACTGCGACTGAATTGCACACGGATCTGGACTCGTCTCTTCCGCTGCTGCCGCCTCCAGTTTTCTCCCGGTCCTCCTGCTTCGCCTGATGCCCGTGTCGGTCCAGCGCATTCACCGTCTCCAAATTAAAATTTTGGAGCTGACACAACCAGCGCAGTTTGTCGCTCCCAGAGACAGAGACAGGCCACTGAAGGCCGAGGAGATATTCAACCACCACTCAGAGTTGGCTGACTGATCATGCTGGGACCACCAAAATACACTCTGGATTAGATGGACCTGATGATCGTACCGGTCCTCCTGGGCCCTGGAAAGCTTCTGTGTTCTGCAATTATGGATGGACTGAAACCTGATGTTGCTGCGCAAATTCATCAACTTTACGTGGACATTAGATAAAACACACCTGGATGAGCTTCACAGACATGCATGTTATGCACTGAATGTGCTGTCTGACAAAAGCAGAGATCGGCGACCAAAAGGGACTCAGAACTTCACACAGCCACACTAACGCTGCTCTCTGGGACTGATTCAGCAGCGAGCCATGGCAGACGCCGCGGCCGCTGACGGACGTAACGGCAACTAGCAGCCTGGAGAACTTGACCAATGCCATAACTGGTCAAACTGGACATTGGAACGGTGAATGTCCCGGAACCGCTCGAGATTTTGTCATGGGAGGCCGGGTGGACTGATGGCGTGCGGGGAGGAGACGACCCCAGAGGATGTGATGACGCGTGAAAGGAGAAGTGAGACATCACAGACACACACAAACCTGCAGCTGCAGTAACACACACACATATACTACAACCTATATTTATTTGTATAATGATGTTTGTGAGTCTTTTCCAGTCTTCTTGGTCCTCATCCTCAGTGTCGGAGTCGGACTCCATATTTGTTTGAGAAACATTCTTTTGAGATTCTGATACTGACTCGTCCTGTGTTAACATCGTGTTTGACCCTCCTCCCCCTCTGGGAGGACGTTAAATTTTCTCAATTTCTGCATCTGGTCACCGCCAAAGAGAGACTTTTACTGTACCACTTCCTTGTTTCTCTCCAGGAACAGGAAGTTTTAAACATAGCTTTATTCTGTCAGATTTGTGTCCCATAAATCTTTTGGGAAGGGACCTAATGTATATTAAGGCTAAAAAATCACATCAGGTGCTGAAGGTCTCCACATAACTCAGACCCTATCACATCCTGAAGAAGGTGATTATGAACACACCATGTTAAAGCATAGTTATACCACTCCATCATATGCTTACCAAAAAATTGGAGATGGCCCCTGACCTCTGAAAATTGGATGAATTTATGTCGTGCAAGGACACGACTAAATTCAGACTATATGAAGGAAGGGGATTTGCATTGCATATCTTTCTTTAGTCCAGGTGGCCAAGATCCAGAATAAGAGAGACACTTTTACAAAAAAGTATGTATATAGATATATTTATATATATGATATGTTAACCCCGTGACCCTTCAGAGGATGAAACGGGTATAGATAATGGATGGATGGATGGATGATACGTTAAGTGTTGTATGTATGTTTCTGTGCTTTGTCTGTCTCATTAACCCCGGAACAGAGACAGTGGTTTCTGTCCCACACTGATACCCCCCCCTTTTGTTCCATTGTCCAAGCTATCTGATGCAGAGTGGCATGAGCTAGGACAATTTGTTTGTCAAGGGGACAGTGTAACTGATTGGAAACCTACCCCCGATAAGGGTGTGTTCTATTCTCCCTGTTGTAGATGTATAAACAGACCATGAATGAAATGACTCAATGCCAGAAAACCGCGCGGCTGGTAGTTGATGACAATTTCTTCTGTTTATCCTCCGAACTTTTCTCCTTTCCCCACATACCAGAAGCCCTGAAAGACGTGCCCCCCCTCCCCCCGTGATCTGAGACACACCTCTCCCTAACCCTGATTTGGTCCTCTTTGTTAATGGCTCATCCTTACTTCATCCCTCAAGGAAGAACTGTGTAGGATTTGCTGTATGTTCTCATCTTTTTGTCTTGTCCTCAGACCTGCTCAGACAGCTGAAGTTCTGATGGAAAGTCTGATGGTAAATGTGATACAGATCTCCGCTCCTTTAGATGCTATTCTGTTGCCCAAGCAGATCTCTGTAGTAAAGTGTGTAGCTCACACATGCAGAGATGACTTTATCTCTAGAGGAAATGCTGTAGCTGATGTAGCTGCTAAAGACTGCAGCACTTCAGCCTCTTCCTCTCACCATGCTATCTGCATAAACCCAGCTTCCAAATCTTTCTTCACTTTCTGTTGTCCAGTCTTTTTCTGCTCCATGGAGAAAGGCCTTGTGGAAGTCACATAGCTGCTTTACTTCTCCTGAAGGATTGTGGATTAGATTAGATTTATTTATTGTACCCTTAGGTAAATTTAGTTTACAGTGAGTGATACATGTCGTATCACACATACGACATGTATCACATACGACATGGACATCTCCAGGCAGAAAACCATGTCTTCCCAGACATTACTTTTCTTGAGTTTTGCCAAATGGACACACAGGTTAGACCATGTATAGAGCCCTATGGAATCCGCGATCACGGAATCACGGACGGAATCGCGGAATTGGAGATTAAAAACGGAATTCACTTTAAATGCGCAATATAACAGAACTGAACAGCAATTTGCGCAAAAGTTTGTTTTTTTTCTTCCGGACTAAAAGTGACTTTTCTTTTTTTAAGATTTTTTTGGCACTAGTGACTTGTATTGATGGTGGAGAGAAGGGGGGCAGAGAGAACGGGGAAGACCCGCGGCAAGGAGCCGACAAGCCGGGAGTCGAGCTCGCGATTAGCCGCACGAGGACTGTAGCCTCTGTACATGGGCCGCCTGCCCAAACCACTGCTCTACCGGGGCGGCCCGAAAGGAACTTTTCTTTCAAGAAAATGTTCCAACGGGGGTCACGAAAAGCTGGGACACTGCACGCTTCTCCGCCTCCTGCCCCCGCTTTCCTCATTAATAAAAAAAAAAAAAAAAAAAACACGTCGAAGCGGCCACCTGAGAAACCGGCGAAGAAACGAAGGAACTACCGGCTGTCTCCCAGGTACAGGACAGAACAGTTTCTCCGAGATTATTATGTGTCTGGTGATTCAGTGTTCTGCTAGTTTAGCCAGGACACGATTGAATGGACATGAAAAGATACGTGCGAGGATCACTGGACGAGTGAAAAGCACAAACATAAAAAGGCGAGAATCCCTCACTGATCAAAACACAAAGAGGCTGTAACAGCTGGAACACCTAAAGATAAAAACACACTGACACACACAACCAGTGTTCAGTGCTTTGGATTTCATAGCATCTACATCAGCTGTAGTAAATATAGTTTATTCTGTTATCAGACACATAGTTTGTCATGACGTACCTGAAAAATGTCAGGTACGTCATGACAAACTATGTCTGATAACAGAATAAATTAAACAGGCTAAAATGATTAGTTTACAGCTGTTGAAATTCCTTTCTTTTTTCACTTTAAATGGATTTTACCTATTTTAGTTTTTTTTTTCTTGAATTTTTTTCTTTGTCATAAAATGAATGTTTTATTGGACACAATATGTTTAAAAGTATGATAACAGTAACGTTTACAGTTATATTTGCATAAATTGTCTATATTTCATTATTTTATATACTGCATTGGGGTTAAATTTGCATAAAATGCTTAAAACGAAATTCTCAAAAATTAAAAACCGAAAAACACCGAAAATGAAAAAAATCAAAACGGAATTTGAGAAAAAATAAAACGGATTTCATAGGGCCCTACATGTATCCAAAGGGAGGATGTTCAACCTCCTTATGGTTTAAGCCCTCACAGAGGTGAGTGAAAGGCGGGGTTTTCAGCTTGAAACCCACTGCTCCTACCACCCTGAGTCAGGAGGAGCAGTAGAGAGAAACGGTTCACTAAAAATGAAACTGGCCAAATGCACATGCGTAAACGGACAAAAACAATTCAAGTCCTTTTGAAATTCTGTTTGGACGACCATCCATGATTGGAATTGAACCCCCACAGTGGAGAGCTCTCTCTACTGACACATGTGACAGCAAAATGATTGTTTATTGCCAAAACCTGTCAAAAGCCCTATCACAGGTGCAGACTGCAGTGAAAGCGTCCCTGCCAAGACCAGCTGAAGGCCCTCTACATCCTTTTGCGACCCGGTGATTGGATCCAAGCAAAAGGAACTTCAAAGGATGCACTGGAAATCTAAGAGGTGGCGAAGTCCATTCCAGATATTTCTCACCACCTATACGGCAGTAAAAATCACTGAAAGGGCCACCTGGACACACACAAGTCACTGCAGACGGTTCTCAGGTACTCCTCCTGAGAACCACAAAAACTGGTCTCTCAACACAGGGCAGAATAATCCCTGAGACCAGTTCCCGTGGAGGTAGTCTACCCTCCACGCGGCAACGATAAAATTGCTTACTTTGTAAGCTTCCTCTGGGCTGATTCTGGTTTCAACACCGGTACCTTTATTCCATGGAAGGACACGAGCAGCCCATAAGATTGATCATCATGGCCATCAAGACAACCTCTGGTGGCTCACAGCACATCGGATGTCCACCAAGAATAAATCCAGCTGTTATGTTTACTGTGTCATTTTGTTATGATGTTTATTGTTGCATAATCTCCTTGGCAAAATTTGGTTGTTTGAATATTCAATGCTACAGTGCTTACAACCTTCTTACAACAGTCAGACCCTCTGTTCCTTTGCCTTCCCAGGAAGACATTGAAAACCAGAGTATGGAGTTCTTTGTGATATAGAATGATTAAAAAATGTTGTAAATTTAATAAAAAGGGAGGAGTGTCGTGGAAATTTGAATACAGAATGCTAAGTATAACAAAGAACTCAGATGAAAGAGTGTCCTGGTAGAATTTGAATACAGACTGTCTAGGTGTTAACTCCCTTTTCTCTGAACTTCTCCAGACGAAAGGAGTTGACACCTCTACCAGTGTATTGTCACAATTTTCCCAGAGAAGAAGCTAATCATATGGAGGGGGAAACCTTTTCCTTGCACCTACCAAACGCATATCCTTCCCCTTTGGTCTTTGAAACTGTCTTCACATGTTTATTGAACTAGTTCCTGTTTCTTATCAACAAGGATTCCTTTGCTGTAAGACATGTAAATTGACTAACCAGCTCCTGCCTTTTGGTCAATGAGACTTCCCTGTGTAAGAGATGTAAATTGCCATTTGGTCTGTCAGGCTACTAGTACATAAGAGATGTTAATTTGTATTGACACAGACTCAACCATCCAGACTACGTGCTGTATGATTGACTCTCGCTGTGCGCTCAGCTGAAAATAAACCTGGTTAAGAGTTTGAGCTCTGCTGTGCATTTTGTTAAGGATCTATAATTTTAATTTGTGCAATTAATAAAATTGCCACAACAGTGTACTATTTAATGTGTATTATGTGTAATGTGTATTATTGTGTGGGCTACTTGACAATTTCCTTCGGGATTAATAAAGTTACTCTACTCTACTCGACTGGTTGGGCAAATTCCCATGTTCCCTCAAGGACCCTAGTGAGGGTCTAGAGCCGGTCCAGTGTTCCACGACCAGGACGGAACACGCATTGTTCCTCCTGAATCTGGGATTCGACAATCGCTCGAACTCTCTTCTCCAGCACCCCTGCATAGACCTTACCAGGGAGGCTGAGGAGCGTGATTCCCCTGTAATTGGAACACACCCTCCGGTCCCCCTTCTTAAAAAGGGGAACCACCACCCCGGTCTGCCAATCCAGAGGTACTGCCCCCGATTTCCATACGATGTTGCAGAGACGTGTCAACCAAGACAGTCCTACATCCAGAGCCTTCAGGAAATCAGGGCCGATCTCGTCCACCCCTGGAGCCCGGGCACTATGCAGCTTCTTAACTACTTCAGCGACCTCAGCTCCAGTAATGGACGAGTCCACCTCTAAGTCCACAGGCTCAGCATCCTCCACGGATGACATTTTGGTGGGATTGAGAAGGTCCTCGAAGTATTCCTTCCACCGCCGAACGACATCTCCAGTCGAGGTCAGCAGCACCCCATCCCCACTATACACAGTGTTGGTGAAGCACTGCTTTCCCTGCCTGAGCCGTCTGACGGTTTGCCAATACCGGCCAATGCCAGTACCCTTTACATATTTTACATATTTTCTTGTTCAGTCTCTTGCTCGATCACACTTTCATGTTCTCTTTCACGTCCTCTGTCATTACTTTCTTTGTTTTTCTTTGTCTTCTCTGCCATGATGTTCTCTGCACAAAATATGCAAAACTAAACTAGCTCTGTAATTTAACCTCAATTTATTGTTGAAATGTAACAAAGCAATATGAAGTGATATGCAGCTATTGAAACGAGCTGCCATCCCAGGATTCAGAAGTTGCTTTGTTGGTTTCTGCTGACAGCAGGCCCAGATGGGTTTGGGAGCAGAATAACAGTTCCTTTAATTAATGAAGCTTTCTCTTATATGAAAGCTGAAACTGATATTTTATGATGACAAAGTTATTTTGTTCTTCATTAAAGGACTTGTGTTGAATACTCCTGCTTCCTGATCTCCTGCACTTGGATCCTCAAATCTAAAACAAAACCTGAGATGACAAACTCAGGAGTTTTTGGTATAAAAATTGGTCTTTAGAGTTGGGTCAGTCAGCTCTTTGAATGTTGACTCTGAGTTAAAGTGAAAAAACTGAACTTGAAACCCTCAGATATCCAGGACTGGGCCATGTCAAACCACGTCTGCTCATCAATGAGTCTTCTCATGTTTTACAGTACACCCTTGCCCATATGCAGTTCACCATTTCGTCCCACATACTCTGATTGCTCTCAAAGTTTTTTTTTTTTAACACTTGTGTGATGTTAGGGTCTTTTGGACCCATTGTCAATCTTTACTAAAATAAAAATCATACAAGTAATACTTTTTTTAACTTGAAACTCATTTTCCTTGGCTTATTTTATGTGAGGGGCATGGAGGATAACTTTTTTGGGGGGAACTCCCACTCTACACCCCCCCTTCACATTTACATCACTCTCAGGGTGTTTGGGTCCAAAGGACCCCAATGTAAAACAATAGGGCAGTAGTCTACTCTCCAGCTTTAGTGTGAACATTGGAATAGGACCATATAGATTGTTGCATACCTTTACTTGCCTTCCTTCTACCAGAGACTAGAATACCTGAACAGGGGGTGGAGTGGGAGATATATTTTTCCCAATCAAACTTGACCCAAGGGGGCAGGGCTTCGCTACCACACCATTATGCAACAGGAATCCTACATCCCAGCCCCTGTGTGTGCTAGAGACATGATGCATGCACCAGGGGGTCAACAGGGACAGCCCTGAGTGCACCTTACTGTCCCACAACCACCCTGGGTCTGTGATGTCACAATACCCTCCAAATCTGAATGCCTCGCTTCATAACATATTGTCAGTCTGAGGCAGCCACCAAAAAGTGATAGGGTTGGGTTGTGTTGAGAAACTTTTATTTTTCCCAAACTATATTGCATTTTAAAACTGACAACTGTAGTTTCAGTGTTTGCCAAAGTTTGGCAAACTATCTTCTTCCACAGAAGCACAACAGTCACCAGATTCACCTTAGAGAAACCAGAAAATGATATAGTTTTTGCAACAAAAACTCAAAACTGATGTTGCTGTCAGCACCTATGAGATGTTTTACATGTTTCTCAAGATTTGAAGATGTAATTCCTGAAGTATGTCAATATAAATCAAATCTCAAATTCATGTCTGTTGATATAGCATTTATTTGTAACAGTGATATTTAGGGCTTCATACAGAACTAAACAAGTTGGTTTAATGTGTCAGGTTGGTTTAAATTAAACAAAGTATGTATTGTCCTGAAATACTAAGATATTGTCAAACGACATTACTTTATCATCACATACTACTATGTCGTATACTAACCACAGTCTAAAAAGAAGAAGAGAGACATATGAATACGTGATATAAATACTAGGAATAGTTGATGATATGTTTCAGGAACAAAGACTCATTTTACATCAGAAATTTGTAGTCCTATAAAAAAATCCTTCGCCACTCACTAATGCAGGAAATATACAAGATATAAGTGCAGCACCTGTGGTGAGAGTGTGTTAGATGAATTTGACCAGATTCCAGTGTCGTATATTTAATAGACCTCAATGCATTTTGGGTGAATTCCTATTTCTCCCTTAACCCTCAATCTCAACCCTCAATTTCAAAAATGTGCGCTCCCGTGAAGTGCAAGTGCTGTCCCAATTCTCAAAACGTCAAGTTAAGGGACAAGTTTGACAGCTGTATCGCCCTTAATGTTGAGATTTTCCAGCACCACCCTTGGGAGTAAGGGCTACCCAGAAGGCACTGCGTATTTTCACCAAGACATCTTCAAAAAGGATTGCTCCGAAAAAAAAAAAAGTAGCTACAACCCAAAAACCCGAGGTTCCGACCCCGACCCGGGGTCTCGGGTCCATTCAAAAGACATGACTCCGGGTTTGGGTCGGAATCGGTACAGTTAGTCTCAGGTCCGGTCGGTGCTCTCTGACAGGCTGGGCCCACGTTTACTCGATGGAGAGAGAGAGGTAAAGATATTGGTGGTGGCAGCCAATGTCAGGACTCGGGGCAGTTAAATGATCATTAATTAACGTGGCATGTTTGTCATGAAACAATCGTGTTGCCGTAGCGTGTTATTAGCGGTTTGCCTGGCAGCTGTAAAGCACAACGGATCACCAACATGATAACGCTGCATGAGGTAACATATTCATGACAAGTCCTGACCGGTGTAGGCTATTAGTGTTAGCAGTTGCTACCAATAGTATATGTATCCACAAAAAAAATAACGACGTGGATTTATTGTTTACGTCAAGCCTATGTAGCAACTGAACCAGGTAGAAGAAGACAACTTTAGGTAAGAAAATTAAGTTTTATTCAACACTAGACAACTTTTAACGTGAGCAACTATGGGCTGTATTGTCTCAGTTCTATTCGGGTAACTCGGGTCAGGTCGGTTCTGGGTCCAAACATTGCGGGTCCATTTGGGTGCGGACCCCCGGACTTATGATAATAGCTCGGGTCGGGTCGGTTCCGGGTCAAATTTTCACAGGTACATTTGGGTTCAGGTCCATGAAAGTGGACCCGTGAAGACCTCTATTATAGATATATTATCTTATTCTTATTCTTCTTCTACTTCTTCGTCGTCAACGTTTTCTTGACAGACTGGACATAGCTTTGGCGTAAGGCTGCCCCCCACAGTCTGAAGAAGTAACTGCACTCAAGGGGTGTTCCATCTCTACGTCACAAATAGCCCTTACACTATTTCGGGGGCCACAGATTGAGGGTTAAGGGCGAGGGTTGAGATTGAGGGTTAAGGGAGGAATTAGAATTGGCCCTTACTCTCAGCTCTTTTGTATCGAGTTTGTTATCTGGTACAGCAGCAGAAATACAACTGAACTCTATTGATTGTTACTTGGTCTAATGGTACAGAGCAGATGTTTTCTCAAATACTGTTTAAATGTGGTATCTCGTAGCCCGTACACTATAGGACTGATGAACCTGGGGAGAATCTGAACTATGATGTAACAAAAAAAGAGTATCTGTACATAATGTTTCGGGAACCAGTATATCAAAGCATTCTGTACCATGCGAAGAACATACGTTAACATGCACAACATGAGCTGAAAGCCATGAAGCAGGATTGTGTTCCTGGCCTTCTTTAGATTTCCATCCACTGAATGAGCTGCTTTAGCAGCAAAGAAGATTCTGAAGTAGGTGTAGAGCAGCGTGAGCCAAACTACACTGAGATAGATTATGTAAGAAACATCCCTCTTTTTTAAGCTCACTGGATGTCGAAAGAGGTTTTCCCTCTCACAAAATATTCTTGAATAAAGTAACCGCACAGGTTCTGTCGCAAGAGTAATAATGACATCTGGGAGAACTGAACCTGCACTCAAAACCCAAATGCAACCGATCAGAATATATGTTCTTCTGATGGTACAGAGCTCACTGTGTCTCAGTGGCAAACAAATAGCAATGTAGCATTCAACTGCCATTACAGCCAAATTTAATGGTGTATTTAAGGTGGTGAGGATGGCAAAAGTAATTATGAAGCAACAAAGGGGAGCATTAATTTTGTAAAAGACATAACTGAAGACAAACAGGCTGATAGTTAAAATGAGCTGGATCATATCGTTCACTACCAGGTGGATGAACAAGATGTAACGAGGATTCATGTAAAATATCTGAAAGAGTAGGAGAAACAAATATTTTAATCAATTTATTCTTTAGTATAATTTCTCTTTATGACAATAATAATGAGAGTTTTTACCTGGTGTTTTCTGAAGGTGTGAACCAGTGTGCCATTGACATAGTTGATGATCAGACCAAGAGCCAGAACGATCACGTTTTAGCCACAGCTGTGCTCAGGGAGTCTCGAAAACTGAGACTGCTCGACACATTGTAGGATGAAGAATTCATGGAGGTGATGTCAGTGCCCTGCAGACCTCTTTGATAGAAACGAGTCTCTTAAATATTTTATACTAATGTTTAAAACTAAATGTTATTTTTTTTGTGAAGAAAATAATATTTAGATTTTCAAAGAATTCTAGAAAAAAATCCTCATATGTGACAACTGATGTCAAACACAGACAGGCACAGACTTGACACTAACCTTACAGTGAAAGGAAAATCACAGTATCCCTGACTCTATCCTTAAATAACAAGTTCTGGATGATTATTTTTTTTCTCATCCAATATATTTGCTTAAGTCATGGGTTTAAAAAGTAAAACTAATTACAAAAAAGGTTTTGACTTAAAGTATTACATGAACTTAAAAAGTGATAAAATATTTCACATGAAAACTATCAAATTGTGACATCAAGCACATGGAGGGATAGATTAGATGGATACAAAGCTTCTTACCTACTTTAGGTAGATCACTTCCCACTCTGCATTGGCTTCTGAGGACATGAGTAAAAAAATGGGTCTCCTTGTGTTTATATTAACAGTGCTGATGCACAGATCCCACTAAATGTGATGTCACCATGATATTCTGCTGTGTATTAGATAGCTGTCTGTTCGTAGTTGGACTGTTGTTTGCTGTCAGTCTCACTTGTTTACAATCCCATTAACGATAGTGTTTTAGTTACTATTTTGTCCCTTAGTTACTGAAAACGTATCTTGAGTTTGGCATCAGTATGAGGTAATCAGGCTGCAGGCTTGCCAGCCCAGTGTCTGTATACTCTTCTGTCTCTGCCATGCCTTTTTTATGTATGTAGAATGTGGTTTTTCATTGTCATATACAGCACATCCATGCACAATATCCCTAAAAAACATTTCTCCATGAAGGTAGGACATGGTGCTGTAAAATGTCAATGTGCTTTTCTGCACTGATGCTGCGACCACAGAAATGCAAAAGGCCTTTTCTAGAGACTGATGCAAGGTTTAAAGTGAATGCAGAGTAATATTGTAGTGCTTGACAAAGGTAGGTTTCCTAAAATACTCCCATGTACTTAAGGTATTGATGAATGACTGCTTTGATGCAGTGTCCAGTTTAAACTTACACAGCTCCCTTTTACACACAGAAATCTCTCCACATTCCTTGAATAGTTAGTGATACAGTGCACCGTAGAAGGAATAAAATCCAAATCAGTCTGTGATTTCAGAATAATTTAATATTTGGATATTTTTTTTTCACATAGTTGTTGACAAAGAGCAGGTTCTCTGAATGTCACTGAGCCCACTGAGACTCAAGCTGTCATGGATGCTGCTTTTATACCAAATCAACATTATAATCATGTGTTGAGATGAGCTGTTTGAGATAAATATCATTATTTCTAATTAGCATTTAACTAAATTCCCCAATACCAAATTATCTTGGAATGTGTTACAGGCCATAAATGCAAAAATCAATGTACACTATGTACATTGACGTTCAAAGATTATGAGAAGAGCAAACAAAAATGAAATGAAAAATTACTCACAAAGAGAGGCCAAAATGACGAAGTAAAACTATGAGATAGAAAAAAAAAAACTTTTGATTAAAATGACAAATAAAAATCTCCGGTAAAGAAAAAGGAAATCTGTACAATAAAAATTATTCTAATGAAAATGAAAATAAGTCTTTGGGGTAAATAAAAGGTCAAAAAGAAAACAATAAAAATTTATTTGAGGTTTAACACGTGAACAAAACCAACAGATGGCTCAGGAAACCGGCACCAGATTCATATAAGGCGCGTCACAGGAAAGATGAAAATAACGAATAGTAACTAAATGAGAGGCCTTTGTGGAGTCAGGCCAAAATTAAACTATAGAGAGCGTAAGCGACCAGCAAAATCCAAGATACCAGACGCAAAAATCAATAAAATAAAGGAAACGAAACGGAGACAAAGAGAGGGACACAGCACGAGGTTTTTCATATTGTTTTTATTCACAGTTATAATTTTCTGTTCAGAAGAAACTTAATTTCTTTTGGCGGTCCAGTTGTCTATGCCTGTTTCCATGCGCTGGTCCGTTGGCACTCCCCTGACCACGATGGGGAGCTGTTGCTCCATCCTCCTTTGGGCTCGGTGGTGCTTGATTTTCCTGGAATCCGTCAAACTTGGCAGATTTATTGCCCTGTCCAGTCAGTTGGGCCACTAATGTCTGACCCTGTCTCCAGCTGCAATTTTGGGCTGGATCAGGCCAAGAGTTATGTAGATGCTAAAAGGTTTTGGATTAAAGTTGTCATGGTTATTCACGATTTTTGGGTCAGTTCCTTAGTGGTTGGGTTAAAAAAAAAGGATCCATTAGTTCTCGGTTGGAATTTCATGGTCATGTTAGCTATACCCTCTGTTTGTGGCCCAGATGTGGCTGTGAGGGTTCAGTCAGAAACTGGGTGAAGGTTCAATATGATTCTGAGTTTTGATTGTGACCTACATTGTGTTTTGAACAGGGATTACTTCCTGTTGAATGAGTTCAGCGGCTGCACAAACAAACAGAAAGTGGAGCGTTAGTAGTGTAAAGTTTCTCTCTCTGGTTTTTTTTATCTGGTGCCTAAATGACAGTCTAGAAGCAAAGATCAATCAGAAATTTATTACAATCATGAATACAAAGAATTATTATGCCATGCAGAATATTTTAATCGGCCTGATGGTGCACCTCTGGACACTTAAGAAAGATGCCAAAAATGCACACCAGTGTAACTTCTCTCTTTTCTTTTAAAGCCTACAAGAGGCGGACTCATTTCTCCTCCAACATAATGTTCAGATAAATATGGTTATGTTTGCTGCAGGGTGTAACTAAATTTATCACCATTGCCATGCATACTTCTTTGGAAGAGAGCAGGTCAGGAAGGTCATGAGACTCCAGTTGTTAGGTCATAAAGCAGCCACACTGAGGCCTTTAGCTTTAACAGTTTAAAGTTTTAACTGAAAATAATTCTAAATCCTAGCAGTAGCCAGGTGAGTTTATATGCAACTGTGAATCTGGTTTTTTGAGAGAATACCATTTTTTCCCTCTCATTTTTATTTCTTTTCTGGTATGGCTTTAATCTGTAATCTGTAATCTGAATGTTACTGAGGAGGAGGATCATAACTCTACAGATATAAAAATAATGATTTGAGAATTTCGCCTGATTTTGTTTTCTCACAATTTAGTTTTTTCCTTTTCACCTCCAGCTTATATGGCTGTGTTTATGTTCAGTGTTGATGGACGACCAGTGGATGAACCAGAGATGCTGTGAAGATGATGACAGCACTGACTATTTTACTTCAATAACAGTATGTTGCAGGTACCAGCTAGATTTCAGGAGACCAGGCTAAATCTTGCCTCAGATGAAAGATATTGTAAATCATTTCTGGTGCTGCAACCAAACCTTTTTTGAGGAGCAGTTCCAGGTATGTTTGTGGTGACTGGCATGTTCTGGTTAACAAAAACAATGTTTGATTTCTGCAGCTAAAGTTACATGCTCTTCTGAAGTATGTCCATACCAAAACATGTGTGATGAAGCACTGGCAGTAGTCAGGAAAAGCCATGAAAAAAAAAAAAAAAAAGTCTATTGTAACCTGGCCATAGCCACAAACTGCCTGATATGTTGAGGTCTACTTCCAACAGCTGCACCAGGGAGAACATTTTTCATTAATTTAGATAATTACATTGATAGAATTTTATAAATAATGTTGAATAAAATATGATATTGAAAGAGGCACAGGGGAAAATTGCATGTATAGAACATGCAAAGTGATACTTATACAAAGTTGTGGTTTTGTTTGAGTGAAGCCTCTGAAAACTTCTTCCATGGAGACATGAACATAAAGAAGAGGACTTACATGGTCTCCTGACATGTTGATTCTGATAGGCCAATAGACTATGCCCTCAAGGTTAAAAAAAAAAAAAAAAGAAAACACTGGCCAATAGAAAAATGATTAGTTAAATGATCCACACAAGTTTTTAAAAAGTATTCCTATTGGACTGAAAAACTGCACCCAAAGTATTATCTCTAGATAACTCTCATCTGAACACAGATACAATATCGTTTCAGGTACTTTCTGAATGTCTTGTCTCGTAATCCATAGACAACAGGGTTTAAGAATCGAGGGAGGATCTGGATGAGAACAAAAGATGTAAATCGGATGGATCTCAACTCTTCAGGGAACAAATATGTGAGGAACTGTATTAAAAAAGGTTGCACATAGACCATCATACACAGCAGCACCTGAAAACCATGAAGCAGCAGTGTGTTTCTTGCTTTTGTTGCTTGTGCATGTACAGCTTTGGCCACAAATGAAATCCTAAAGAACGTGTAGAACAGTGTGAGCCAAACCAGGACCAGAAAGAAGATGTGGAATACACCCCTTCTATTTAAACTGTAGCTGCTCCTAAACAAAGTGTCCATGTGACAGAATACTCTAGAATTCAAGAACTGCTGCCGTTCAGTGGCCAAAAGGATGAAGATATCTGGCAGAACAGAAAAGGAACTTGTTACCCAGATAATCCCAACTACAACATATGTACTTCTTTTAAGCGTACATATGTTGCACTGTAGCGGAGGGGAAAGCCCACAGAAATGTAACACTCTGCTGCCATAAAAGCAAGAATCAGAGGAGTGTTTATGGTGGTGAGAATGGCTAGAAAGATGATGAGAATGCAGAGGGGGACATGGAGAGTGCCAAACGTGTGGCCGAAGATGAAAAGGGACGTGCTGACGGTCAGCTGGATCAAGTCGTTGAGAACCAAGTTGATGAAAAGGATGTAGCGAGGGTTCAGCTTGAAGATCTGAATGCACAAGTCTAGAATTAGAAAGCAGAATAATGTACACCAGCAAAACAATTAGACAATAAAGATTATAAATTCCTTGGGTTTAAGACCATCAGTTAAACAGTTGTTTGTTTTTTGGAAGTTTAGTTTTTAGTCAGAGTACTGACTAGTTATTTAAAATAATTTTGCCATAATAATCACTGAGGAAAATTCTTTCTTTAAGCACAAAAATTAAATGAGCTGCTACAAATGAGCAGCAACCTATGGTCTTACTTCTATAATTTTCACACTGTAAAAAATTACCTGACTATGCAAAGATAACTGCGAAAGATAACTGTGAAACAGGACGTAGGAGGTAGAGAAACTGTCATAAAAGCTGTTTTCAGCTGCACTCTCTTCCTTTGAAATAACCATAAAACTAGTGAAATGTAATGAAGTTAAAATACACACATGATGCCTGTTGAATGTGTGGACCATTGTAGCATCTACAGAGAGGATGGTGACATTTAGGAAAATGACAATTAAATTCCTGCTAACAACCCTAACAAAATACTTCAAGTAATTGTTAGTTTCTGTCCTGTTGGCTTCCACAGGTGGAACATTCATGTCAGCAGCTGCAATACAATCATATGAGACAAAACATTAGTGAGGATCATACACAGCAATATAAAACAAGAAAATCAGAGAGCAAATATTCAGAAAATGGTTATCCTTCAATATTAAATAGTTTTACATTTGTAGGAGACTTGAAGATGTCAAAAGACGATTCTGTACAAACTGTAAAATGAAGCCTTCATCATAAAGGGACTCCGCTTGCTCTGTTATGATTCAGCTGCTGCAAGACTTTAAATAGGGAGGGAATCATGAGCTCATGCTTGCTCATTTGACATCATGTGAAGTCAAGCAGACTGTTAAAGGGCCAATAAGAAATCCCTCTCATCAGTGTAAGTGTAAACTGACAAAAACCTAAAGTCGTCTTAAGTTTCAAAATAAGTTTGATTTACACTGAACAAAAATAGAAAATGCAACACTTTTATTTTTGCCCCCATTTCTCATGACCTGAACTCAAAGATCTAAGACTTTTTCTACAAGAAAATGCCTATTTCTCTCTAATAATTGTTCACCAATCTGTCTTGATCTGCGTTAGTGACAAGGTTATTATCGTTAACGAAAACAAACGTAATAACAAAAACTAGAATTGAAAAAACATTTTCATCAAATGAAATAAAATAAAAATGAGAGTTTTTTAAAAAATGATAACTAACTGAAACTGTATTATGTTTTTATAAAACAAACTAAAATTAACTATAATATCAAGAACGTCTTTCGTTTTCATATTTGTAATTTTTTTTCTCATAAATGTTTGAAATCTATTAACTTCGCTCCGCCGTACAACAACAACTGCAAAAAAAAAGTGATCAGCAGTGATGGCTGCGGCAAAAGTTGGGAGAAAGCGTCACAGTCCTATTTGGGATTTCTTTGACTATGACTGTGTTAATGATAAAATAAGTGCCTTGTTGTAGAAGCAGTTGATACAATGTGTGGAATACTTCTCAAGGACAAAAAAAACCCCACGAATCAGAAAGTCCATTTGAAAAGCTCACACAAGAAGGCTAACCAAGACTACTTCGATAAGCTAGCCTAAGTTAGCCCCCTGGAAAGAAGGCTAACCAAGACTAGCTGGATAAACTAGCCTCACTGCCCTCCTCCCTGGAGAGAAGCTACAGCTGCAGGCCAGTCAGCGTTGGGAAGGAACGGGAGAAAACAGCAACTATACTGGACTGTTTCCACTGGAGACCAGATAGCTGCTGGTCAGTAAATACGCAGGAACACCACACTCGGAAAGACGCATTCATAAATATGTTTATTGAGACCGGAATGTATACACTACTATGTGATTCGATAGCCTTCAAAAAGTTCAGTGCTTCACTCCAACCAAAATTACAACCCTAATTTACAAAATAAAACTAACACTGAAACTAATAAAAACTAAACTAAAACTAAGTATTTCAAAACAAAAACGAATAAAAACTAGCAAAATTGCTCTAAAAACGAGTTAAAACTAACTGAATTTGAAAAACTAAACTAAAAACTAAATAAAAACTAAAACTAATGGAAAATACAAAACTATTATAACCCTGGTTAGTGAGCACTTTGCAGAGATGATCCATTCAGCTCACAGCTGTGGCACATCAAGATGCTGATGAAACAGCATGATTATTGCACAGGTGTGTCTTAGGCCAAGCTAAAAGGCCAGTACTGCGCCGGTTCTTCATCAATTCTGTGCAGTTTAGTGTTCACAAGTTGCAAACATTAATTAATCGATGAAAATCACGAGCGAAAGACACTCAAACTGTAGCAGAAGGAAAAAGCAAAAGAGAGGGAAGTCCGTGGAAATGCCCCATGTCCAATCTAAATCTCTTCATGCAAGAAAATGGCAGCAATGGTGGAATCAACCAGCGTCGTAGCCCGACATCTACAGTTGTATTTTTCATGAAAAAAGTGAGCTACAAGTCTCTGGAGTAGAGGTCTTCAGAACAACCCAAAAACCCGACGTTCTGACCCAACCCGAATCGGGTTTCGGGTCCATTCACGAGACGTGACTCTGGCTTCGGGTCGGAATCAGTAGAGTTAGCCTTGGTGTCCGGTCGGTAAAGGTAAAGTAGAACAGGACCTGCAGGACCCGCACTGTTCATTCACTCCATCCCTGCAACAATGCCCTAGCTTCATGCGGCCCGAACCTTGTGCATGTTAGGTAGCACATATCTGTGTGAGAAGCTCTTCTCAGTGATGAAGATGAACAAAACAGCACATAGGAGTCGTGTCACTGATGAGCACCTGCAGTCCATCCTGAGAATCTCCACAACAATTCAATTCAATTCAATTCAATTTTATTTATATAGCGTCTGTTACAATGACAATTGTCTCTAGGCGCTTTACAGAGACCCAGAGCATGACCCCCGAGCAAATATCATCAACTAAGATTATATCATTAAATCCAATCAATGATAATGGCAGGTAAAAAACTCCCACGTAGGGAGAAAAAAAACCTTTATACCAAACAGTGGCAAGGAAAAACTCCACTTTAAGAGGAAGAAACCTTGAGCAGGACCACACAGGACTTCACACCAAACATAATCCAACCTGTTGCCAAAAAAAGATGCCGGGTGTCCGGCTGCGATCAGATGTCATAAGAGCAAAGAAAACTGAATGATTTGAATTTTTATTGCTGAAAAGCACACATTTTATGTATATTTCCAGGTTTTCTAGCAAGTTCATATTTCTAACTTGTATTCAAAAGTTTTTTTTTGATATTCATTGACATAGGAGCAAAGGAATTTTAATGTTATTTTAATTTCAAGTTGCTCATATTTCTAACTTGTATCATTTAACAAGATATTTTTATGGAGAGCAAAATATTAAATATAAGTTATTTAGAGTTTAAGTTTATTACAGAAGAATATTTCTGTCTGTTTTTATTCATATTTATGTTCCAAAAACATTTCATTTTAGTGTGTTCAATAAATATTTATCCTGTTCGCCCCGCGACCTAAAGCGTGTTTTGAATTTTGGCCGCCTGTGCAATTGAGCTTGACACTCCGGTATTAGAGGGTGGTTTGAATGACTGCACACAGATTACTTCTACCATCACATCACATGAACGCTGCCCCTGACAAAACACTACATTTATTGTGAGTACTGGATTTTCGGGATATAATTAAAGTCATTATGTGCATTCTTTAAGAGTAAGCATTAATGTGGTAAAGTGAAAATTTTACACTTTTTTTTATTATAGTCCAACAAAAAAATCAGACAAATATTGTGTCACCTGTAAATCATAGCTGCTACTGGTTGAAGCAGACTAGACTTTGTAGGAATGATCCTTGTGATTTTTACCTTTTTTTTTTTTTTTTTCATGAAAACAACCAAAAATTTCACATTTTCCACTTTTCAAACATGTGAATTAAATGCATTTTTTTTATTAGGGGTGTTGGCAAAAAAGGAATTGTAATGGAGTCTCTGTGGTCTCAGACATTATTTTCATCAATAGTGACCATAAACACAAACTGCCTGACATGTTGAGGTCCACTTCCAACAGCTGCACCAGAGAGAACATTTTTCATTCATTTAGATCATTACATTGATAGAATACTATAAATAATGTTAAATAAAATATGATATTGGAAGAGGCACAGGGGAAAATTGCATGTATAGAACGTCTAAAGTGGTACTTGTACAAAGTTGTTGTTTTGTTTGGGTGAAGCCTCTAAAAGCTTCCTCCATGGAGACATGAACGTGAAGAAGAGGACTTTTATGGTCTCCTGACAATGCCATTGTTGATTCTGTTTGGGCAATGGACTATGCATTCAAAGTTAAAGGGAAAAAAAAGAAAGAAAAAACATTAGACAATAAAAAAATGATTAGTTGTTTTTTTTTTTTCGGACTGAAGGGTAGATGATCTGCTACTGCACCCACAGTGTTATCTTTGGATAACTCTTATTTGTAAACAGATACAATATAGTTTCAGGTACTTTCTGAACATCTTGTCTCGTAATCCATAGACAACAGGATTTAAGAATCGAGGGAGGCTCTGGATGAAAACAAAAGTTGTAAATCGGATAGATCTCAACTCTTCAGGGATCAAATATGTAAGGAACTGTATTAAAAAAGGTTGCACATAGACCATCATACACAGCAGCACCTGAAAACCATGAAGCAGCAGTGTGTTTCTTGCTTTTGTTGCTTGTGCATGTACAGCTTTGGCCACAAACAAAATCCTAAAGAACGTGTAGAACAGTGTGAGCCAAACCAGGACCAGAAAGAAGATGTGGAATACACGCCTTTTATTTAAACTGTAGCTGCTTCTAAACAAAGTGTCCATGTGACAGAATACTCTAGAATTCAAGAACTGCTGCCGTTCAGTGGCCAAAAGGATGAAGATATCTGGCAGAACAGAAAAGGAACTTGTTACCCAGATAATCCCAACTACAACATATGTTCTTTTAAGCGTACATATCTCACTGTAGCGGAGGGGAAAGCCCACAGAAATGTAACACTCTGCTGCCATAAAAGCAAGAATCAGAGGAGTGTTTATGGTGGTGAGACTGGCTGGAATTATGCTGAGAATGCAGAGGGGGACATGGAGGGTGCCAAACGTGTGGGCGAAGATGAAGAGGGCCGTGCTGACGATCACCTGGATAATGTCGTTCAGAACCAAGTTGATGAAAAGGATGTAGCGAGGGTTCAGCTTGAAGATCTGAATGCACAAGTCTAGAATTAGAAAGCAGAATAATGTACACCAGCAAAACAATCAGACAATAAAGATTATAAATTCCTTGGATTTAAGACCATCAGTTAAACAGTTGTTTGTTTTTTGGAAGTTTAGTTTTTAGTCAGAGTACTGACTAGTTATTAAAATAATTGCCATAATAATCACTGAGGAAAATTCTTTCTTTAAGCACAAAAATTAAATGAGCTGCTACAAATGAGCAACAACCTATGGCCTTAGTTCTATAATTTTCACACTGTAAAAAATTACCTGACTATGCAAAGATAACTGCATTAATAACTGTAAAATTGTATTAGTCGAAGAAAAAGAAAGCACGACAGAGCACTATGAAGGAGAAATCAGATGGTGAAACAGGACGTAGGAGGGAGAAAAACTGTCATAAAACCTGTTTTTAGCTGCACTCTCTTCCTTTGAAATAACCATAAAACTAGTGAAATGTAATAAATTAAAATACACACATTATGCCTGTTGAATGTGTGGACCATTGTAGCATCTACAGAGAGGATGGTGACATTTATGAAGATGACAATTAAATTCCTGCTAACAACCCTAACAAAATACTTCAAGTAATTGTCAGTTTCTGTCCTGTTGGCTTCCACAGGTGGAACATTCATGTCAGCAGCTGCAATACAATCATATGAGACAAAACATTAGTGAGGATCATACACAGCAATATAAAACAAGAAAATCAGAGAGAAAACATTCAGAAAATGGTTATCCTTCAATATTAAATAGTTTTACATTTGTAGGAGACTTGAAGATGTCAAAAGACGATTAAATGAAGCCTTCATCATAAAGGGACTCCGCTTGCTCTATTATGATTCAGCTGCTGCAAGACTTTAAATAGGGAGGAATCATGTGCTTATACTTCTCGTTTGACATTGTTGGGTTACACCATGTGATCACAGACACAAAGAAAGACAAAGGAAATCTTTTAAAACTCGAATCCCCAGCATTCCTTGCAAGTTCACACCTAGGTGTGAACG